>JAKTYG010000266.1:0-15047 GCA_030564725.1 Chernovozyma sophiae-reginae | reverse complement strand
GTGCAGTATAGAGTTTTCTGCTATTTTCAGAGTCTCTTCCGTTTCGGGGTGTTGAGTGACCTTGGACAGCTTTTCGGGAAGAATAGTTGAACTTTGTACTTCAAACCGATCATCAATAAATAATTCAAAGTTCAAGTCTGTCCACGCCTTCTTTAACTTGGGAAGTTTTTCCCATCGATTTCGTATATAAGGCTTGACATCAAAATCTTTCTCTAATGCCAGAAGTAACAATTCATCCAAAATACCACAATCTGGACTGTCAGCCATATTCTCAAGGAAGTGAGTCCAGAGTTGTCTGAATTTATGAAGGTATGGATCTTGCAACGTGATTGCTTTATCGAAAAATTTAGCTTGTAAATTGATGAGTTCATATTGAGAATTGTTTTCAATAAGATATTCAATAATTGGAAGAAATGACTTTGAGTCATTACATTTAAGCATAATTAAGTCAAGGGTGACCTGCCTGAGGTGATTTAAAGGAGCATTGCTCATAAGTAGGATAAAATATTTGAAAATGGGGAGAGTCCATTTATGGACTTGTAAAATTCTTACGATTCTTTCAAAGTCTTCTTGTGGACTCATAACAATATCTTGAATCAACTTCTTTGCTATTGTCTCAAAGTTTTCTTGAAGTGCTTGGAAAATCTCTCCAATTGACTCCAATTCCAAATTAGAACCTTTATTAACTCTTTTCAGGTTTAGACTTGCAAATAAAAATGACTTTATTGTTTCGTTGGGAGATATTTGATCCAATCTCATTAAATCTGCAACAAAGGAAAGGTTCGACTTATCTCCAATAGACGAGTACACTAAGCCTATCAAATCACTCAATTCTGAAGCCTCAATATTCTTTTCGCTGTACTTGAATATTTCATAGAAAACAGAGCAAGGTGAAGATATTATTGTTTCCTTGGTTGGAATTTCTCTACTTGCGTCAGTGACAAATTTTCCAATTAAATTTGAAGGTCCAAATGTATCGTTTAAATTGATAACAAGTTTGTAAATTTGATCATAAGTTAAGGTATTGTGTTTAAACAAAATATCTAATATGAAAGGGATGTTGTCTATAACGTCAAAAGCTGAGTCTGAAATCTTTGCCTCTTTTTTTGTAGTCCACTTGAGACTATTCAAAAAATTGTTCAAAAAGGTCAATTTCGATTCCAGTGTAAGCTTATCAAGTTTGAAAACAAGAACCAAATTCTGCATGATTCTATCAAATCGTGAAAACACCCACTTTGAATTTAAGGAATTGATTTCATTTAAAGTTACTGGTTCGTTTGATAGACACCTTAAATCATTAAAGTTGAGTTCAGTAATGGGAGTAGCAGTTTTCAATAGTTTGACAAGTATATCTATCCCTAACTGATTCATGTAAGCATTGGACAATTCTTTTTTAAAGTAAAAATTAGCTAGCACTGGTTGAATAAATTTATCCCAATATATATGCACGTATTTATTACCTTGGACAGGAGATTTTATAGTAGTTGGGTTGAGCAAAGTATAAAGAATAGAGATGAATAAATTATTTAAAACATCAATTATTTCCTTTTGACTTTCAACCGCAGTTACATTTAATAGGGGATGGATTAACAATTTTACCTTGGGCTTCAAAATTGAGTGGATTGGACTTGACTTTGCCTTTGAAAGTACAGATGCATTAGAAACTTTCAGTGCCTTTAATTCAGAAACATTACTAGCTTCTGAAAGTCTCTTTAAATTGTTTAAATCATTATGGCAGACATTATAGATTATGGCCTTCCAACTAGTTAGTGCAATAAGTTTTGCAGAACTATCTTGTTGATTGAAGCAAAACTTATGAATCTTCAACCATCTTGATAAATAGGGCCAAGTCTCAAAACCACCACCATTATTGCTGTATGTATTTCCATTTCCAACTAATAAAGTAATTGCTACCCAAATATCCATTGCCGCTTTATATTGACCGCTTCTGATGAGTTCTTCAAGATTGGAAGTTAAAAAATCAAAGCCAAAAAGATTTTCAGATTCCAGGCAGTCAAACTGAGACATAGGTACAACCGGATTATCTGACGAAAATGAATTTACTTCCATAGGTAATGCATTTGATAACATTCTTCTCACAGTAAATGAGACATTTTTGTTGTCTATGAAGTTTCTTGCAACTTCGAGAAGAGTTTGAATTCCCATATTTATGATCTTTGGGTATAGAGGGGAATTTAGATCACATAGATTAACAATCAAGATAGTGAACCAATGATCGATATTTTTTGCCATCATTGTTGTAAAATTTATAACTAAATTCCTCATGGTAACAAACCTTTCAACTACCAAAGAAGAACTTGAAAATCCTTTCATATTAAGTAAAGAAAATAAAATTTGTTCTGGAAGATCCTTACCATTGTTATTAGCATTATCAAAAATTAGTTTTTTTCTTTTATTGCTGAATTTGCAATCTTTAAGAATACCTAGGTATGATAGCACTAATGTCTTCGATAATGCAGGTTTAATTATCATGTCACAAGAATGAAAATAAAACCATTTACAGTATTCAATTGATATGAAATTGTTTAATTCAGGATCAGCAAGCAAGAATGCCATCAATTTAAGTGCCTGACTTATAATTCTTGTACAAAAAGGATCAATTTTACCATCCGAGAGTTCTTCTTTCTTTATTAGTTGATTTTCATCTAACATCTGAAGTAATTCTTTTTCCAATGCAATTGTGTCTCTTCGTATATACTCACATAAATTATGAATATCTTTACCATCTCTAGATGATGTTAAAGAAACTGGGGATTTTTTGGACGGACTCACATGTTCATTAGTAGCCGGGATAGTTAATATTCGGAATAGTGTCTCTGAAGAGTTAGATTTACAAATGTGATTCAAAGCTGCGTAAACTTCAAACTTTCTTGCAAAGTTCTTATCGGACAATACCGTTATTATGCCTGTTACCAATTGTGGAAGATCGGGAGACCCTGGAGTTAATTGAATGATGGTACCCATCAGCCAAAATGCTGGATTACAAGGATTTCGTTCATTGGTAATGTCATCTTTTGCAGCCCAAGACTTCGGAGAGCTCATTCCAAGATTGGGTGCATCAAAATTCAACTTTAAGATCGACTTTAAGGGAAGAGGACCGTTGCATGAGCCACCATTTATTCGAGCAATTTTCGTTGGTGAACTGGATGTTAAGTCGTCAGAGAACACTACCGCTTTCTTCCTTCTCACCGGAGATGATGAACAGTCGCTGACATTTATATTGATACCACCAAATCTATTTCTGATAGTTCTATCTTTGATTGGAGAAGAGTTCAAATTATCTTCCAGCACATCATCATTATTAACATTGACATTGAGCTTGGGGACTTGAAATACAGGGACATCCTTTGATTTACTTAGATGTTCAGTTGAAGCATCCTGTTTGCTGATTTGGGGTTCAATGCTTTGTACAGGCAGTTCATTTTCTTTATCTTGATCTGGATCTACCACTATGCTGTCATTTTGAAGCCCAGTTACTTCACGTATCGACGTTGAACGATCGTCTTCCTTGCCATCATTATTTGTGGATTCACTTTTCAGGTTCACTGTTTCTCCAAGTGGAACATCAGTAGTATTGTTTACTTCAATTATTGGTGCTGGTGATGGCGAACGTTTTGACTTCCTTGTAGGCTGTGATTTTGGACTCTTGCGATTCAGTTTAGCAGAAGCATTTCTGGCCCTTACGGAAGAAGTCCGCGGGCTCTTCTTACTCCTGGTAGTGGTGCTCAGAGAAGCAGCCATCACAAGTGAAACTGCTTTGTTCTAGTGTCAATAATAAAAAGCTAACAGTTAATTGTTATCAGACAGTAGCAGTTGCAAAGTCAGTAATGAGTTCTTACAGTGCATGAAACGCGTTTTGTGTTCTTTTGTGCATCTGTTTACCCTAGTTCCCCCAAGGCGCGTACCATTAATGTATTGGGTGCTCCGCTCCAGCGTGGTTGGGGGCTCAACAGCTCAGTAGTAGTGGGCCCGATTTAAATAGAAAGTGCGTCAAGATAGCTAAACTACATGTTGGTAATGAATATTGGTTATGTATTCTAAACTTTCACCTTCTTAGAGCTAGGTGAACTTTTCTCCACATCTTCTTCATCTTCTTCCAAACCTCTCTTTCTTGAATTTGACAATTTACTTTCAACTGGAGATACTTCATTCGACGAAATCACGTTCGATTCTTCTCCATTATCAAGTGGATCAACAGTATTGGTGGTTTCCAAATCTATAGCCATATTATCACTGTGTGCAGCCGTCTCGTTCCCAGCCGTTTTGGAATCAGTAGGGGCGTTTCCTTCAAGTTGTACTCCATTTTCTTCGATTAGTACGTCAGCTTCTCGTTGGTTCATTTCTTCAACCTTCACCTCTTCATGTTTCGTCTCTCCAGCCTTTGCCTCCTCATCTTTCGTCTCTCCAACCTTTGCCTCTTCATGTTTCGTCTCTCCAGCCTTTGCCTCTTCATCTTTCGCCTCTTCAAATTTTACTTCTTCAGCTTTTACTTCATCTTTTGCTTCAACATACTTCAATTCTTCATCTTTTTCTTCAACTTCCTTCTCATCAGTGGCTAAGTCTTCTTTGGTCACTATTTTCCCAAAATTCATCCATTCTCTACTTCTCTGTTTTTTGAGTAACTTCCATAAGGTGATATTATACAATTGAACTAAATCGGCGTTGTTTCCCTTCGTCTGTTCTATCTTGCTCTTGGTATCATTTAAACCTGCGGTCAATTTCAGCACTTGATCACCATAAGATTTGTCATTGTCTTGCTCTGAAATTAACCTTTTTAAACCAGTTCCAGCTTTCATCTTTCTAGTTAATTGAGGAGTGGCATAAGTATTAAAATATCGCTTCTCCTTTATTGGTAGCATTGTCCTTGCCTTTTCTTCAATTTCAGATAATTCTATATCGGTCAAGATTTTATCTTCAAGAAGTGCCTTACCATTTTTATCTTTCCCGTAAATTAACCACGACCACCAATATATTTCTGTAATTCCCAAGTGCTGTAATAAATGGGAAAATTGACCATCAATTGCTCTATACCTTCTTAGTATCTCCCTTTTAATTCTGAAAAATGTAGACACAAGAGAATCTGGTGTAGTATCATCCACAAAATGTTTAACGTTAGAAGTAGAACCCAAAGACTTAAGAAATTGTCTTTTGTTGGAATTAGATAGTTCATAAAACAAAGAGCAAATCACAAAAATTTGGATCAATGTTGCCTGTCTCACCTGGGAACTATCATATTGTTTAGAAAAGAAATCAGTATCTTCTCGTTTGAGAGCTTCGTAAACTTCTCCTCTTTTTCTTTCGTCAAAGGCAGCTAATGAATAATTTTCAGGGAAAAAAAATTTATTGGAATATTTTTCATAAAGAACTTCTTCTTCTAATAATGTCTTCTGAGGAATCAATGCAAAAGTATCTCTCGCAGGAGTAGTCTTGTACCAACTTGCTTCTTCATCTAATAAATAACTGTAGACTTTGGACATAGTTTCCACAATTTTAGTTAAAAGTTTATGATTTGTAGGTTTAAGGTAATAGTAAGGATCACGAAAAAGCTTGTTAATTTGAATTATGTCCCTTAGAAAACTATCATCACGATTTCTTGAAGAAGTTGGACTTATTTCGTTGTTAACTATATTAGCACAGTTGAAATATTTATTCAACCCAGTATTATCCTCCAAATTAAGTAAATTTGAAAGAAAAATCCTTACTCTTGATTGAAATGAATCATTAAAAGAATCTTTTTTATAGGTGTCTGTCTTACCTTGAGCAGTAGTCTTATAATATTTATCAGTCAAAGTATTACAAATCTCCAATAATGCTATTCTATCACTGGTGGCAGATTTATCAAAAATGCTCGTCTTTAAAAGCTTGCCTCTTGCTTCAAGATAATACCAAAATGAGTCAACAAGGTTGGTTGATATTTGAAGAAGTAAATCCAGAGCCAACGCAAGAGCTTGATAGAGCCCAGCCTTGGAACTTGGAAACTCGGCGATTATTTTCAATTGAAAATCAAACGTTATCGATAGTCTATTAAGAAGATTCACAGAATCAACAGTTAGATTGTAACCATTGAAAGTTATCAATTGTTGATCATCAGTGGTGGTATCTAAATATTGTTTGATGAAAGAAATTACGGCTCGTTTAAAGGAAACAAGTATTATGAAATTTCTTGTCCTTTCGTCCAATTGGTTATTAAATTTGTTTATCTCTTCTACAACTTTCGTCCCATCATCATCATTATTTCCATCTTCTTGTTGTATATCTGGAACTTCAATGTCATATGTAAAGTTTTGCTTTTGAAGCTCACTAATGAATTTTGCTTGGACGTCAGATGAATCTACTGGGGTAGGCAGATCGATATATATGGTATTATTGTCCTGTGAAATATAATGATTAGCCAATTCAGTGATAATGGAAGAACAGCGAATCGAGGAACCACTGATATGACTTTCTACCATGATTTAATGAATTAAGATTGCAAAGCAAATGTCTACACAAACAATTATCAGTGAAATCTTGATAGCATTTTGGTTCAGAAGTAGTGAGAATTTTGGGCTTCCATACAGGCACCGCGCACTTTTCTTGAGGCCCTGAATTTTTCAATACTCAGAATGAGATCTACCTCTACTATGGGGCTCGCAAGATGTCTTGGGAAGTCTTAAACCAATAACCATCATATAGTTGGGCTGTAGATCACCCCCACTTTCCATCTTTTATTACTTTAGTATATATTTAATAACCATTTCTATATACATTTATCATCAAAAATCAAACTTTTTAGACCTGGACTTCTTCTTTTCCGATTGCATTTTTTTCTTAAACTTGATCTTCTCGGCTTTGATCACCGATAGCTCTTCCCATTTCTTGATGTCTTCTTCTTTCAATTCTGGTTTAAAATATACATTACTTCTAATCTCAGTAAGCAATTTCTCAAAGCAATGAGCTGTATTCACTTCTCTATTTCTTGAAGAGTCACTTTGGATCAACAATCCTTTATGTTTCGTTTCATATCTAATTCTATTTTGTTCTAATTGGGCTCTTATTGGCTCTGGAATCCAGTAGCAAATGGAGGTGAGCCATTTTTGAGGATCTAAAGCAATTGTTGCCTTACTGGATGTCTTGTTAACCTTTTGACCACCTGCTCCGGATGCTCTGCTAAATGTAATTTCAAATTCATGCTGTGGGATGTCCTTACTGCTGAATGATTCTAGCCATTTCTTTGATCTTTCTATATCTTCTGGCCTGAAACTTGAGTTAAATCGTAAGCTAACCAACTGATGTACATATACTGAAGGAAAGGGTGGTAAGCTTGAAGTAGGTCGCACAAATCTAAACATAGGTATACAGATATATAGAGTAAAAGGTGGATTAGAGGAGATCAGAAGCGGGAGGTAATGTCTTTGAAATTATAGAAGTAGAATGAAGTGAGCTAGAAAAAAAAACCCGAAAAGAAAAACTGATAAGTCTTAGCAAAGAAGATCAGTATCAGCACTCATGAGATAGAAACCATTACCCATGCTAGCCATTTCGTTCCATTTTTGCACCACTTTCGCGCTACTTTCCACCATTCCACCTCCCTGTGCCTACCTTTTTCTTTCCCCATTATCGTCCTCTGATATGGAGGCCCTAAATTTCATCGATTCGCGCTAATTTTTACTGAGATTCCTCGATCTTCATTCGTTCCCAAGCCATAAACTTTCTTCGGTTCAAGAAATCAAACCGCAACTTTAATTGTAGAACTGAGGAACATATTGGTTCTTGTTTTCGCAATCATAACCGTTTTCTTCATTCCCTCCTTTTGGATAGATCATAGGAAATTTGTTTCTTTCTCCCTTAACCAAATTTAATCAATATGTTTCAATTAACCAGAAATTCAATCAGAAGAACCGCTTTGGTCCAAACTCGTTATTTTAGCAATTCAGCTGCACGTTTAATCGCTGTAGGAGATTCAATTCCAAGCGCTACTTTGTTTGAAAACTCTCCTGGTAATCCAATAAATCTTGCCGAAGAAACTAAAGATGGTAAAGCAGTCATAATTGGTGTCCCAGGAGCCTTTTCTCCTGCTTGTTCTGCTTCTCATGTTCCAGGATACTTGAAAAATTTACCCAAATTTACTGAAAAGGGTTACAATACAGTATACGTTGTTTCAGTTAATGACGCTTTTGTTCAAAAGGCTTGGGGTGAAAATTTATTAGGAGGCGAACAAAATGGTAACATTAAATTTTTAGCAGACCCAAATGGAGACTTCACTGATGCTCTTGATATGAAATTTGATGCATCCAAGTTCTTTGGTAATTTCAGATCTAAGAGATATGCTTTATTGGTTAAGGACGCTAAAGTAACTCAAATGTTTGTCGAGCCAGACAATACCGGAGTCGATGTGTCTGCTGCAGAGAAAGTCATTGAAAAGGCATAAATTGAGTGGAACAGTACATAGCTGAAGCAATTGAGGAGCGATATAGTAGTTTAAGAAATGAAGTCTTGTTATATTATTGAAAGAATGGATAGTAGGGACAGAGTACTGATAGAGAGAGGGCAGTGGCACTAGAAGAGAGAGTAGTGTTGGAAGAGAGCAGTAGTAGAGGTAGAAGAGAGCAGTAGCTTCAGTAAAGTCAAAAAGTTCCGAATGGACAGCAAAAGTACACTATTCAAAAAGTAGTAACACTGTAGTAATACTGTAGTAATCAATGATACAGCAGTAGTACACTAGTAGTTTACGCGAGCCACGAATAGCTCAAGAAAGTATGTCATTGAAATCGCTCGTTCTTTTCCTGTTCGCTGAAAGAGCTCCTGGAAATCAAATTCTCACTAAAATTTTCCCGCCAGAGCATCTCATCATCATAGCTCACTAGAGCCACTCAATATGTAAATGTGGAATTGAAATAGAGAAATACTTCAAGATAGTTCTAATTAATTCATATTTACTATCACATGCTCTCCTATTATACTTTACAACGCTAGCTACTACCTTTTGCTTAGTTAATCTTATTGTAACGCAAGGGACATCTGACATTCTTCCCCATACTTTCACAGCCGCCTCCCCCAACATTTAAAGATCTATCACCCCGCGCAAAGCTCTTCTGGAGATCTCATCTACAAGCTGATTCATAAGTAACCTGGAGAATATGACAATCATCTGAATAAGTGCCAAATTGGTAAATTAATATCAGCCCACAACAACCACATATTCCATTAAGATTGGTTTCGAATATTCTTTTTTTTTAGATATTTCATCCAATTACACTTCTACAAGGTCTTTCCCAATTCGAACTGTCGCCGTTGCGTTGCGTTAGCTCGATACGAAATCGATCACCTTCGTCAGTTTATTTTGCATCAGGAATCGCATCAAAGTTAGTGCAACATTATTAACTTCTTGTATTCAATTGGCTCACCTTCTAACAGTTTGAGACAGTCTGCAACAGTCTGCAACAGTTTCAATTACCTTTTTCTTTTAAGAGATCCACTGAGGTTGTAGTTCTTTCCTACTCAGTTGTATTTGTTCGGTTTACTTACTTTGTTACCGTTGTCAGAGATTCATCTTGCCCTCATCTAAAGCAATGATGTCTTCTAACCCTCTACTCCATATTGCTCATATTATTGCTTATGATGTTCTTTTATGGCTTTTCGATATGATAATTCATACATATTTTAGGGACATTGAGTCAAGAGGTGCATTTTGTATCCCCAAAACTGGACCGGTGGTGTTTGTGATTGCCCCTCATGCCAATCAATTCGTAGACCCATTATTGGTGATGTCTAAAGTAAAGGATTTCTCTGGAAGAAGAATTGCGTTCTTAATTGCTGCCAAATCATATCGTCAGCGCTTCATTGGACTTGGTGCTCGATTGTCTGGCGCTATCCCTGTAGAACGGGCTCAAGACAACTTAAAACCAGCAGCTGGTAAAATATATGTTGATGTTAACGAGAATGATACTATAATTAATGGACAAGATACCAAATTTTTAAGTGAATGTCAAGTTAAGGGATTAATCGGATTGCCAGAATTTTTAGGAAATGTTGTAATTGAGTCAATCGAATCTGACACCAAGTTGACTATTAAGAAACCATTTATAATTTCATCAATGGATAAACCAACCACCAAAGATTCCAAGGTTTTACAATATTTGAAGAATGGAACTTCTTTTAAAACTGCTCCTCATATTAACAATGACACCTTATTTAGAAATGTGTTCAAGCATTTGAATAAGGGGAAAGTACTAGGAATCTTCCCTGAAGGAGGATCTCATGATCGTCCGAATTTGTTACCTTTGAAAGCTGGAGTCGCTATAATGGCCCTTGGAGCAGCAGCAACTTCAGAAGATCCAAATATTGTTATTAATGTTATCCCAGTAGGTTTAAATTATTTCCATCCTCATAAATTCAGATCAAGAGCAGTTGTTGAGTTTGGAAGACCAATTAAAGTTAATAAGGCAATGGGGTTACAGTATAAAAAAGATTCCAAACAAAGCATCAGTCAATTGTTAGATGAAATCACGACAAGGTTAAATGAACTGACAGTTACTTCTGATGATTATGAAACTCTTATGGCTCTTCAAGCAGCAAGACGATTATATACATCATCAAATAGAAACAATATTCCATTACCAATGGTTTTGGAATTGAATAGAAGGTTAATTAAGGGATATAGTCAACATTCAGAAGAACCAGATGTGATTAAAATAAAGAAAGATGTCATTGAATATAATAAGAAATTGAAAAGAATGGGTTTATATGATCATCAAGTTGAAAGTTTGACTAAATCTAATCGTTATGAAGTGTTTTGGAAATTCGTTGAAAGGTTATTTAAAGTGAGTTTATTCTTTGGATTGCTGTTACCAGGAATTTTTTTGTTTTCTCCAGTATTTATTGTTGGTAGAAGAATTTCAAGGAGAAAGGCGAAGGAAGCATTGGCAGGCTCAGTTGTTAAAATTAAAGCCAGAGATGTTTTAGCTACTTGGAAAATCTTGGTTGCTATGGTATTAGCTCCATGTTTATACATATTTTATAGTATCATCGGTACTATATTGATTGTTAAATCTGAGGTGGTACCTTCAATTCCAACCTGGGTGATTTTTATAATATGCTACGGATGGTCTGTGTTAACTACTTATGCGTCTTTAAGAATCGGAGAAATTGGAATGGATTATTATAAATCTTTAAAGCCTTTGTTCTATTCTTTGTTAAGTCAACATTGGGATGTTCTACAAATCAATGAATTGAAAGAGAATAGAAGGCGTTTGGCTCAAGATGTTTTAAACTTCTGTGACAAATACGGTCCAGGTATGTTTGATGATTATGATGTTTTATATAATCATAAGAGTCAAGAATATGCAAATACGTTCAGTTCAGATAACGAATCAATTCTGTCTCTTGATAATGGATATTTCTTGCACGGATTGACAGATATGGATGTTAGTCTTGATTATTTAGGAGACGTTCCAATCTTTTCAAATTCTGCGGAAACAGAAGATGAAAGAGAAACTGCACTGAACAAAGATGCTACCCAAAGTATCAAGCGTGGATTAAGTCCACAACAAGTGGGAGACACAATAGGTAATGAGATAAGGAAAAGAAGAGGACATAAGAGTTGAAACGATTACTTTAGTTACAAGACGCTGAAGTAGCAGCAATTCTGCGGCATGTTAGCAGGCTGCATGTTGATAAACTCTTCCAAAAAAAGGTTGAGCTGCTAAGACTGGAGACACGACAGTATGCAGTGCGCACATTCATAAGTTCAAGGAAATGAAGAAAATGAAATTCTATTCAAACGAAAACTTCCAACTTGACTAAGACCAACTAAATGTCCGCTTCTGCCTCTGCTACGACTAACATAAGTCCTCAAAAGGCTTTGGATCTATATAGGAATGCTCTTAATTTCAACGTAATAAATAGATACGATCCATCCATTAAACAACTTCTCTATCATACTCCACATTGCGTAATCTACAAGTTCGAAGAAGATTCAGAAGAATGGAGCAAAACAGAATATCAAGGAACATTAGCATTGTATCTTCGAGATTTCAAGCTTCCGGATTTGCAACAACGACAGCAATCACAAATTTCTTATTCAGATTTACAGAACTTGTTCTGCTATGGATTAATATTACTCAATAGAACAACACCTGAGTGTTTCTCATTGGGACTCTTACCTAATAAGATAACTAAACATTTCCTTCCAAATGGGTTGAATGGTAATGGAATACTTGGCATGGATGTAGAACATAATGATAACTTGATAATTGTGAAAAACCTATTAGGAGACATCTATGGGTTATGGGTATTTGATGAGAATGATAGGATGAAGTTGGTAAAATTGTTAGACTTTTGTTTAAGGAATGATTCAACTTTAGTGTGATATTGTTTGATATTCATTTTCCTTTTTTCATTTTTTTTTTTTA
The DNA here is from genome assembly GCA_030564725.1 of Chernovozyma sophiae-reginae. Lineage (NCBI taxonomy): Eukaryota > Fungi > Ascomycota > Pichiomycetes > Serinales > Debaryomycetaceae > Chernovozyma > Chernovozyma sophiae-reginae. Next base: position 2,634 of record JAKTYG010000266.1, on the reverse strand, counting down.
TTTTCAATTGCATTCATTGTTGCAGTCCAATAGCACATCATGGCATTTGTTTGGGCTGTATAGTTGACAATGAAATTTAACAGCTTCGTCTGAACAGTGTACCGAACATTTGGTTTAAATAGGTTCAGTGAACCCATAATTACGTAAACTCTTAATCATCTGCTTCTGTTTTTGTTTCAGCACATACAGATCCATTCAAATTGCTACTAGATTGGGTGATTTTCCCTTTCTATAGAGGCTCTACAATGGTTGATTGAATGAAGTTGAGTCAGTGTGCGACTGAGTTAGCGCTCTGAGCAAGACTTAGCAGCGTACACAGTGCACTATATGTCTCCTAAGTTCATACAATTGAATATAATACATGCGTATATCTATGTACATATATATATACATACATATACAACATAAATTTGTAATGTTAGACGTTGTTCAAATTTTGTAGAATGTTACAAGATCGAAACTCTATCCGCTGATCTTTTCCCTCTGGATCAACTTTGGTAGTCTCTTTTTTTCGCTATGCCTACTTTCTATTGCAACTCTCAAGTTTTCCAAAATCTAATTCTTCCATGCTGGTGCGACTCACCTACCCCAAACTTACCTGCATTTTGTCTAAAAACCAAACAAATTGAGAATCAAAGTTAGTTTTAAGTAGTAGTATCGAGAGAATCTTCGACACCTTTACTTGCTGAATATATCAACTCATTGGTAATTTAAGAATTAATCAAATTCTATTGTGACTGATATCTAAACAGTACGACTTTCACCTTTTGATCTATTCCCTTTTACGTTTTATCAGTCGGGAAAGTGTTTCTTTTACATATACCTGGAGCATAAAAAGATTTCTCTTTGGGACTATAGATTCATTCACACGATAAGAATTTCTGCAGAGAATATAAAAATAATTCTTACTTTAAATGACGAACACTGCTCCTAAGGTGCAACAGCAGTTACAGCCTACGCAAGGGAAGCTTTTAACACAGGCAAAGCAGACGCAATCGCTGCAATCATTGCAACAACTGCAATCACAAGTGTCTTCTCAACAACAGTCCCAGCAGCAGAGACTTCAACAGCTTCAACAATTACAGCTTCGTAAAGCCAAGGCCAATATTCAAAATTATCAATTTTCGAACTCTACTAAGGATATTTTGAAGAAATATGCTCAGTATCCTGCTTCATTGACGTTTCATATCTATGAAAATCACTATAGATTCAATAATGCACAGGATTCCAATATGATTCCCAAGAACCTGCCTATGATAAAAAACTTTCTTAAACATGTCATAAAGGAAGAAATCCCATCCGAGATGAGTGAATTGTTGAAAGATTGCTCTATAAGATCATATGATGGATGTTTGATTCTACAGGTTTATGACTACAGAGATATGGTTGTTCAAGATAACGAAACTTCATCAAAGTCTATTTCTGAAGTTAATTCTGTGAATTCTGTAAAATCAAATCCACCTACTTCAAATTCCACTAGCAATGGTAAAGATGCAACAATTTCGAAATCTTCAACTCCAGCGGCTGTCCTGTCTGCATCATCTCGTTCCACAGAATCTTTATCATCGAAGCCCAAAACTTATAGAACTGTTTTGAAACCCACTCCATTATCACTTTATTATGATCTTCTATATCACACAGACTCTGCATTAACCAGATTTACAGACCCATTAGCACTTCAAATGGAATCAGAAATTTTAACTTTGACAAATAGAAAGTTAGATTTGTCTGTCCCTTTGAATCCATACTTGTGTGACGACTACCTTCAACCTGAAATCGAGTTTCCAAAGAAAGAATATAATGATAAGTTGGAGAGTGAGATTTTGGTCCACTCTCATCGTCCAGCATCCCTCAAACCTTCTAGAAAATTACACCTGGATGAAATGGTATTACATAAATCTTCTGAATATGAAGAGATTATGTTTTTATTGTCTAACAAGTATAAGAAAACAGATGATAATGATAGAAAATTGATCGTTGTTGAACCGTCTCATTCTACAGCTGTGGCAAGTATTTCAGTATCTTCAGATGGTAAAGAAACACCTTCTGGAAATAGCAAAGATCTGTCTGAGAAAAAGAAAGAGTTCTTAGGAGATGGTCCTGGTCCAACACTTGTTAATACTTCCTCTATCACTGGTAATACACCTGGTCAGTTTATGAGACTTAGGTTTATAGAAGAGATTAGGAAACGTAAAGAGTCCCAAAAAGCTCAACAAGAAGCAAATGTTTTACCTCAAAGTAATCTTGGGGGCACTGGTAATGGTAGTTCGAATATTTCAAAGACATTACCAGTTAACTCACCTAGTATGACTATACCATCAAGTACACCAGGAAGCGTGAATAGTAACACTCCAGCTACAGCTTCTAACGTAAGATACCCAATGAATGACTCAATACCAGTCTCAGGTAATGGTACATTTGCTTCGTCGACGTCCCTTGTGGAAAATTCAATGAATGGAAAGTTGCAGAAGCTGCAGCAACAGCAACAATTGCATCTCCAACAGCAGCAGCAACAACAAATATTACAGCAGCAGCAACAACAACATCAACAGCATCAACAACAACAACAACAACAACAACAACAATTAGTGCAACAACAGCAACAGCAACAGCAGATGCGCCAGCAACTTCAAC
>JAKTYG010000265.1:0-15156 GCA_030564725.1 Chernovozyma sophiae-reginae | reverse complement strand
TAGCATCAGACAATTCTTCATTGCTACCATCCTGTTCTTCTTCTCTTTCACTTTCATCCTTCTAATTGAGGTTCTCGAGGTCGCACCATCATTTAGGGGAACTTTCGCGGTGGTCTTTTCGACAACAAAATTGTTACCATACGAACTATCTCCACGCTTTAACCCTCTTGGTGTCTCCAAATTTGTTTCATCAAAATCCAAATCTTCATTTTCGTCTTCATCACTACTTAACAATTTGGATCTTCTTAGCGAACTGTTGTGTCTCGAGATAGAATCATCGAATTCAAAAGATTTCAAATGGGATGACATCTTGTGATTCGTGCTGGAGAGTCTAACTACTTGTCTAGATAGCTCCTAGGGTTCTTGTAGTAGATCAACTTCTTGAGAGTTTCGTTTTCGTTTTGTTTTCGTTTGCAACGCGATCCCAAATAAATTCTGGAGATTCTCTCAAGAAAACAAAAACAAAAAATATTTGGACGAGTCCGGAGTCGAACCGGAGACCTTTCGCATGCTAAGCGAACGCGCTACCAACTACGCCACACGCCCTGAATGGTCCCTAGCAGGATCGAACTGCTGATCTCGGCGTTATTAGCACCACGCCTTAACCAACTGGGCCAAGGGACCTATTTCTTATGTGATATGGGATGGAAGTGTTTATGGAGAGATGGAGATGGAGATGGAGATGGAGAAATATAAATTGTACAAAGAATAAAGGTCGTAACACCTGGTATTATCTAACACTATGTATATGAGTTAAACAGTCCTGTATATTTATGAAGCTACGACTCTGCCAAACCCATGACATTGCCAACAACTTAACACCTCCGAGACAGACTGAGCAGTAGGGGAGAGCAGAACATGGATCTAGCAACGAGTGCAACTACGAAATGTGTTCATATATCCACTCCATCGTGCCGCTACTCCATCGTGTCGCTGCTCACTGTTCTCAGCGTACCCCAAATCAATACCACCAAATCAATACCCCAGTACCCTCTACCCAGTCCCCTCTACCCAGTCCCCTGCTATCTCTCCCTCTATTCATGCACAATAAGATCATTCAAAATGTCTTCTTCACAAGCTTCATAATCAATGTCTTGCAAACTGTAGGTTCGTTCGTAATGAAGAACCGATAGCGAATTAAAAAATGTTCTCAATTGATAAATTGAATCGAGCATATAAGTTCCACCCAATAAAGGCTTCAACAACTCCTCACTGGAGGGCAGTTCGATCTTAATTGAAGACTGATTGAATTTTGAAAAGTCTTTCTCCTTTGAAATTTGATCGATTATTGAAAAATTTGTCACTGAATGATCTCCTTCTCCTCCTCCTCCTCCTCCTACTCCTCCTCCTCCAACTTCATTAACATCACCAGTTGAAATGAATAACCATTCATTGATATTGAATTCATCATATCTCAACAAAAGCAATTGATCGAGTAATTTACAACTGCTCAATATCAATTGTAGTTCAGCAGCTTCCATCTTTTTCTTCTTACTACTATTCTCTTGAACCAATTGGAAATTCTTAATCAATTCATGGTTAATTAGATTGAAGTAAGGAGTTAAATTAATCTCTTCAAATTTCAATAGTATGATTCTAATTAATAAATAGATCTCACATTTATATAAATTGGAACAATTAACAAGATTTATCACCGTTTCTGTTCTATTGAATAGTTCATTAATATTGTTCAAGAAGTAATCCTTTGGTTGTATCTTGATTAAATAAATGATTCTCTTCAAGTTGAAGATCTTATTCTCAATTTCTGAATTCTCATTCCAATTGAATATTAAATTCGATTTGGCAATGTTTGGAGTAGCATTCATTTTGATGATTAATTCAACAATCTTGTCCTTATCATTGCTTATAAATATTCTTAATATATCATCCCATAGATTCAATTTGTTGACATTCAATTTAAAGAAACTGTTATCATTAAAACAATCAAACACAATTGATTTCCAAATTTTATTGGGATATGACTGTCCAATTAACAATATCAACTTTACTGCTTCAATGGATATCTCATTAATCCTCTTTACTTTGACTTGTGGTGAAACTAAGTTAATGATGATGTTGTTGATACATGTAGTGATTTTATCTGAGTCCTGAATTATTGTGCCCAAATTGTTGATAATTAGCGATAAAACATCAAATAGTTCACTTTGATTAGATATTACTTCTGTTCCAATAAGATCTTGCGGTTGAGGTGAACTGGATTTTTCACTGTAAAAATTGTTGTTTGTCCTGTCTACATGGTTTGGAGATTGGGAAGATGTCAAGGTTGTAACTGACTTTGAAATTGATAAAGAAGTACCAGAAGGTACACTCCCTTGGTGCCTATCAGAACTTGAGACTGCAGATGACAATGTATTACTTTCCCTCATAGATTCCAATGAAGCATTTGCAGAATTCTTACTTGTTTCTGTTGCCCTAGAGTCTTCAATTTCACCTCCATTCCGTTCATTTACACCGGTACCATTAGGTTCACCACTCTCCTTAACGCTTGGTTCAAGTACAATCTCTGCTCCCAGGTCCTCAAAATTCTTAGGAAGGTTCTTGGTATTCAAACAGAGCACTAAAATCTTCATGAATATATCCCCAAGTTCTCTCCTTTTCTTTGATTGTTCTCCAGACTTATTTCCAATACCCCCACTTCCACTTCCTAGTTTTATCGATAAGACACTGATAGTCTTTAATAAATCAGGCAAGATGGCTCTAAAATGGGTATAATGGGCATATACATCCTTAAAGAATTGGATTGTGAAGATCCATATATCGGATATGGTATCATCATCTATTGATTCAATATAGTCAGCTAAGAAAGTACTTAGCTCTTTCACAGATATATTTGAATTCATAGAAGACTTTTCATTCTCGGTTAGTCCTTGCGGGTAGCTAATGTTCATTATTGAATTGAATATATTTGGTAAAGTAACCTGAGATCTACCTCCATCTAAGACATGAAGTAGTTTTATGGTCAAACTGGTGTCAATATTAATCTTAATTAAGTACTCAAGCACTTCTTGTCTTTCTAGTTCAATTAATGATTCTAAGAATTTCCGAGATTTGAATTTAAGTTTCCTGGATATATAATTCAAAGACTTATTATGATTATCATTTAGTTTCGAATTTAGATCCGACCATATCCATAACTTGTAGCAGATATTAATGGAATTCTGGAATGAAAAAATGATAGAATATCTATTATTCTGTTCAATGGTTTTATTGATTGGAGATTCTATAGTGAAAACTCCTTGGATCACATTTCCAAAGAACCCTGTATCACTTGAATTTCCATTACCATTGCTATGATCATTTTTCAATTTCAAATTAGACGATATTAGGTAACTGTGACTTATCGAAAGTAAGTCTTCTAACCCTGACAATAAGATATTAATCAATAATTCTATATCAACCAACAGGTTGGAATGGGTCCTATAAACCAACTTATCTAGCAAGTTACTAAACAAATACTTTATTCTATGAATCACCGAATCTGTTAATTCCCATAAGAAATTGAATATAGATTCATTAAATAGATACAATGATCTGATAAGTAAAGAAATCCAGTTTTTGAGGAGTATGGCGCTATGACAATTATTGATTCCGTTAATAATAAATTTGATTAACTTGGGTTGATTCTGTAACCGTTGCTTCTGAAGTTTCAATTGTTCGTTCAAATGTTTATCGTGAAGGTCGTCGAAAAACTGACTTTCCTTGAGTTCTAAAAAGAGTTTGTCAGACAGAAATCCACCATTTAAAGATTGAGCAAGTGTAAATGCTCCATCATGAGAACCTTCTTTGGAGATTCCATCTTCGATACTATCACCGTTACGATCTCCAACTTGTCTATCTTGTTCGTCGAAAAAGTCACTCACTAACTCTATCTCATCGTCTCTATCCAATAAATTCAAATTGATCTTCTGGTCTTCCGAAATTTTTAAGAATCTGAATAAGCAAGTTAAGTATTTGATCTGGATCAAATCTAATTTATCTGAACAACTATTGAACAAGTTCAATTTGTTGCAATTCTTTATCAAGGAATTGAAAATATCAATGAATTTGGACTCATTCCCAGTGATCAATATGGAATACAATTTAAGACAACTGTTGACACTCTTATAGTAATCTTCGATCACTATATCTTGCGTGGTATTGAAATTGATAAATTTGTCAATAATATTAAATAGCAATGACTTATAAGTTGAGATGTCCCATCGATTTAAGTTAATTATGTTAACCTTAATTGAATTATCCATTACCACTAACTCATTATTGAAGTATTCCTTAAATAACTTTTCGTCTGTTCTTATGATCTTAATGATGATATTCAAACGATAAGAGAACAAGCACAAATCATCATCTCTAGTTAAGGTTTCGATCTGGTCCAGGTTAATGAATTCAAAATTCAAAAAAGGATCAATTATTAATTTTATTAATCTATTCGAAGATCCTGAACTCAAGATATTGTTATGAATAAAATTAGATAATCTTAAGTTATTGATGGTACCAGATGAAGAATTGGTCGATTCTTCTATTTCACCTCCACCTCCCGACTCTTCTTCAACTAAATTATCAATGATTAGCTCAAGAGGTTTCAATAAGAATGAGCTAACTTCATTAATCTGGTTGGAATGAATCCATAAATTTGAAAATGCTCTTTCCTTTTCAACCGTGGTCGATTTGGTAAACAACTTCAAGATATTTGCTTCGATTTCGTAGTTCAGAAAATAGTTGAAATTATTTAATTCAAAAATAATCTTCACAGATTCAACTTGATAATTAACTGGGTATAATGAAATCAATGATACGTATAAATTGTTCATAAGGATCCTCAACAATTTGTTTTTCTGTAGGTAGTCCATCGACTTAAGTATAACTTTTAATACTTTGAAGATTGAGAATGAAGTTCGGATGTTCAGCTGTTTTTCAATTTCCAAGGTCGTCTCATTATTTGAAATAGATTGACTCAACACTCTTTCAATGAGATCTTGATTGTCGAGCAAATAATCTTTATCTTCAAGATTGATACCTTCAATGGAAACCAAGTTGGTGGTGAATTCACAGAACAACTCACAGAGTCGTATAGAGATATTTTCGTTGTGATTGTCCAAGTTCTCAATAAGAAGCGATTTTAATAATTTTATTATTATGTTAGCTAATTCAATTGAGCTGTATGGAAGTGCAACGTCGTTTTCATCGACAAGATCATCGAAATAGTAATCTGAAATTTTCTTATTAGTCGATGCTTTGTCATGATCAATTAATTCAGTTCCAAGTCTCTTGAGATCTCCTTCTTCTTGTTTATCCTGTCCTAATGAATCAAATGATTTATATGATAGTTGAAATAAATACTCAAGAATGAAAATCCAATGCTTAGAGTCATTGTTAAACTGGGTTAACGCCAGAGAACTATTCAACAATATAATAATAGCCAATGGGATGTGATTAACAATCATTTCTTCTTCATTTATGTCAAAAGTATTGATAATGAACTCAACTAACTCAAGATCTTTCTGTTCAACCAATAAAGAAATGATATCTTTCCAAATGTAAATGGCCTCAACATTGTCAAAGAACAACTTGCAGGTCAGTAATAGCTCTTTTGAATCGCTGTTATGAAAGGTAGTACGAATTATGGGTAAGAATACCAATGGAGTTATGAAACGACTGATTTCCCATTTATCCATTATTAATGACAATGACACTTTGAAAATATCGATCTTATCTTCAATCGAATTCGATTCATTGTTGATGCCAGTAAGTAATATTGAACTCAACGATTCCAAACTGTATTTTTCAAAATATTCACTTCTTGAAAGCTTTTCTTTCACTGGAACCGAAGGTTCAGTAGAAACTTCGGCTGAATTATGAGTGCTAATAGACTTAGGACCGCTAATTTCATTGTCAGGTCCCAATAGCCAATTCCAAAGTCTTCTGTTAAGACTCATATCTTTCTTAAGGGTGATCGAACAACACGATTTGACCAATAAATAACGATCCTTTTTCGAGGTTATTAAATTCAATACATCTGAGTCCAATGGTAAGTGGCTCAATAATAGATCGAAAAAACCTCTAACCACTATAATGTCATTAGCGGAAATTATAGATGAAGTTGAAGTAATGGATACGCAAAAGGCTCGAATCAATAATCCTGGTTCAGGGGTAACACATGCTTGAGCTTCTTCAGAAAAATTTGATTTATTCTTTGATGAAGAAGATTTAATTTGGGTGAATATTGGAAGTCTTTTATTGCACCAGTACAATGCACCCAATCTTCTTTCTGGATTACTTATAACACATAAGAAGAATGACCTCCAAAAGTGCCTGTCACTACCACATTTCAGTTTCAAATCGTCCATTAATTGTAAAAATCCAGCAAAAGTTTCAGAATTTTCATCATCAAGTCCTGGTAAAATTGCTAAGATTAAAGGCTTAGTTGTAGATTGAATGGCTCTTGTACTTAACTTTGCCAATATCTGATCTCTAAAGATGGGGATCAACAAAGGTTTAATTTGAATTGAAGAATATGAAAGTAATGGTAATAACCCTGGTAACCATATGTTAATTTCTGCCTCTAAACTGGAATTTGGTAGTACCAGAAATATACAACTATATAAATTAAGTGTCTTTTGATGAACTCCATTAGGTAAGTTAGAAGATAAACAGAGTGAAAGTTTATACGCAATTTCTGAAGAGTAAGGTAAAGTGACTTTCTTTGAACCATCAGTCAATTGAAGAGATTTTTGTAATCTAGATAAAAATGCGATATAATCTGCCCATTCTTCAATTGTATCAAATGAACTTAAGGCTTTCTCTACTTGTTTATAGTAACGTTTATCTTTGTTTAGGATTTCCAGTTTCTGAGATCCTGTCGGTGTGGGTGAAGATTTATCCATTCTATTTATTTAGCAAATCTATGTTCAAGAAGAAAAACAACCCACTACACCAAACAATTGGAACTATATGTTGCAAAGAGTTGGAGTTCAGACAAAGTTAGTGAACTTCACTTTGTCTTTACATGAGTCTGATTTGGAGGTACAAACGGACATATGCAGGACATATTGATATTTGACTGTCGCGAAGATGTAGCAGCCACTGCCAGAGGCAGTGAGAGGTTGCAGGGTGTGAGAGGTTGCAGGAGTAAGAAGTTGCAAAGATTAAGAAGTTTTCCGACAGAGGCTAGATCTTACGGATAAGGTACGGTGGATACTATGCACTCAGATATTATTCAAAAAGAAGAGTGGAAGGATGTAGAAGCAGAAGTATCGTTTGAGGTCTGTTTTCTCTTCGTTTACATACATTGATGATGGCTCTATACCTAATGGTTATGACTAACTAACCTCTAAAACAACCTAACTTCCAGCATATCCATCGCATCGCAAGATATCTCTCATTGACTAAGGGACAGATCAAGTGAAGAAGTCGAATTTCACGCAATTCTCTCTCTCCCACTCTCCCACTCTCTCAAATAGCGACCAGCTCAACGTCACGCACCAACAACTGCAACACTCTACACAAAATCATGGAACGAAGGGTTACTCATTTGCTAAGTACGGTCTTGATGAATTTAATCACATCAGACAATTCTTCATCTCCAGCACTATGGCCCATTCCACTATAACTCTTGAATGTTAACTGATTGAATCCAAGACTCTTTACCAATTCACTAGTCTTCTTTCCAATCTCATAATTAATTATAGGGTCAGAAGTTCCATGTCCTTGAAAGATCGGAGTATTGAAGTTTGCTGACTTAACAAGCTTTGGTAATTCCTTTCTAATGGGACTGAATCCAGATAAAATTACTGCTCCACCAATCTTGACATCAAGCATAGAAAGAGTGGCCAATGTAACTGCAGCACCTTGAGAAAAACCTCCAATAATAATCTTTTCCGCAGGAATCTTATTAACATTGATTTGTTCATTAATGAAACTTTTCACCAATTGACAAGATTTAAGAAATCCTTCTACATCTTGTTTAGCATCAGGGTTTCCAAATTCATAAATATCAAACCATGCAGGCATTCTATAACCTCCATTGGCAGTAACAGATAACTCTGGAGCATTTGGAAATACAAAATTGATTGAATCTGGGTTTGGAATGATTTTAGATTGTTTAATAAGTTGTGGAAGCCAAGACCATCCATTACCAGAATCTCCTAATCCATGAATAAAGATAACAGCAGCGGTAGGGTTTGCAGAATTAATTCTAATTGCACTTGATAATGACATTTGATTATACGCTGAAAATCCCAATAAAAACAAAAACCAATTCCAAATCATACACTATTCAAAAGAAAGAGCGCATATTACTATTGAACATGTCATCTTAATAGGAAGAGTTGAGTAATATTTGCGATTCTTGCTCGCGATCTGACGATTGGGTAGGTACCACATTGATTTTTGGTGGGGAGGGTTGATGCTCACATTGAGGTTCCTGACCAGATCTCTGTGCCGGAAGCATGAGAAAGGTTGCAAGGTTGCAAGGTTGCAACAACTTGGTCATTATGGGAGACTGTGACTGTGGAATTGGAACGAAGGTGCTTGGATCGAAAGCTGTAAGAAGAGAACTTTCATCTTGGGTTTCATTCAGTTGAGTTAGAGTTTGGAAGGCAGAGGCAGAAGTGGAGGGCGATCAGATCGAGAGCCGGAGCCCCAGAATTCAAAACTGAACTGAACTCAACTGCTCTCTACTGTTAGGCTCAATACAAAGAGAATTCATGGTCATGGGAACATTTCTATTATTCTATAAATGGAGTCTATGTTTGGTGGTGTTAAGCTTACATAGACACATGATGTCGTTTTGTCTCGTCTTCCAAACCTACTTCAGCCTTTCTCTTTGTTGGCTTGGATTCGTCTCCTGTGGGAAGGTTGGATTCATCGTCATCATCCTTAACTATTCCATCTTTCTTGTTTGTTTCAGTTCCCTTGGCTTCATTTCCACTAGCTTCAGCACCCTTAGCTCCCACTCCCATTGCTCCCGCGCCAATTGCATCCGCTCCCTCTGCTCCTGCCCCCTTCCCTTCAGTTGATGCAACATGAAGAACTCTCAAATTTTGCTTTTCTCCATCAACAGTTCTGAAATATGGTTGGCATCTCCAAAATGGTATGGCTCTATATCTTCCACCCCAACTTTGCAATTCTCCAGTTGTGATCACATCAAGTTCATTAATGTCCTCCTTCTTATATATTTCATCAACTAATTCCTCCACTTTAACAACAATCATCTCCCATTTTACCAATGGTGCATGGACACTGAGTTTCCCTATTTCTGGTCTGAGCTCCTTATGAACATTCAAAAATGCATGGAGTAACTTAAAAAAATGTGACTTCATACTATGCTTCGACGCTTGTCCAGGAACTGTCTTTACTATTTCAAAATATTCCCGAAGCATCCAATCAACCCTACGAAACTGTTTGTCCTTATCTTCAGATTCCGTCCAAAATACTCCTGGATTATAGAGATTTCCTTCTGCTGACATAACTGCATCACATTGAACTTCTTCAATACATCTCGATATATCTGAAGGGTACAAAATGTTACCATTAGCGAAAAATACTTGATCTTTAGGAAGATTGTCCCTCAAATACTTCAAAAGCTCCCAATTGGCTAACCCAGTAGCTTGGCCCTTCATATCTCGAGTACGACCATGTATAGTTATGAATTGAGCTCCAGCATCCAACACCAATTTAGCATATTCTAGAGATTTCTGCCAATCTTCATAAACTCTTATCTTGGCAGTAACTGCACAGTTTAAGTTATCGTGCAAATTCTTTATCAATCTATGAACCAAATCCCAATCGTCCATTAAATACGCTCCATAATTTCCCTTTTTTGCAATTCCTTGAGGACATCCAAGATTTAAATCCACCGCATCACATTTATCTTCAACTAATTTAGCAGCTTGAAGAAGATAATCTGGATCATTAGCACAGAATTGTACTACAAGAGGTCGATCTTCAATGGTATCACCATCCAATTCTGACCACATGTTATTCCTATATTTTTCATCAGTTGCAAATAATCTAGCATGGAACATAGGAGTATAGCATAAATCTGCACCGTACCTTCTGGATAGGATTCTCCAGGCCAATTCTGATTGATCAACCATCGGAGCAACAATGGTTTTAGGTTGTCCTATCTTATTATAGAGGTCTCTAGATTGAAGTTTTACCTTAATAGAAGACAAATTCTTGTTTGCAAGAGGTACTACTTCCAGATCAGAAGAGTTAGTCTTTACGGTACTCATGGTACTCGAATTACTACTATATCTAACACTTGACATTTGCAAGTTCCAACTTATTGCTCTAGTTTTACTAATTGAAACGTTGTGTCTCAACAACGTTCCGATATATTCGAGTCTCACTTTGAAACTCACCGGTACCTACTTTACCAGAATAATGGTGCAATAGTTAGCGGCGTTATAAGTAACCCTGTGAAGAAATCGTAAGTCCAATCGAGCCAAAACGTTCCACCTACTAACTCCAACTCTAGGACTAGTAAGGGCCATCTCGATGAGTTGCAACAAAAATTTGTCAATAAAAAATTCCTGCACATAGTTCTTTCAAATGCACATGGAATAGGGAAGCAAAGGGTCCGATTCATATGAAGATCTAGAACTATGAGAGGAGCGGAGAGATGAAGTACACGAGAATTTATGATTGAAAGAAAAAAACGAGTTGGTGATTCTACGAGTTACTGTTCTTCCTGTTGAAGCTGAATAAATAGATTTCATTATAAATATTATATGCACCAGATACAATGAGAGGGAGGGAGAGAGAGAGAGAGAGAGAGAGAGAGAGAGAGCAAGTGACAAGCAAGAGGGTCAAATGAAAGTCCGAATAAATGTCACGATGAATGTCACGATGAATGTCACGATGTCACAATGAACGTCAGGATGAATGCCAGAATGTCAGAATGTCAGAATGCCAAAATGTCAGAATGAATGTCAGTGCTATTGACAGATCGAGTATCAGAGCACAGAAAAGTATAAAGTAACAGCCCAAGCATTTAATTATGGGAAAAATAATTTGTTCTCTGTCTCAAAGCCTCTGCAAATGCCATTGATAATGGCCATATAGGAGCATCAGAAAGAATCCTTATACCAAGATGAAGGGTTCTGATCGATAATTTCGTCTTAAGGATGACGTCCTTAATAATTACTTCATCATTTGAGTTTTTAATTTTGAATTTGGCTTCATCGTTATCAAAAGTGCCAATATAAATTCCAATTTGTTTCAATTTCTTATTACCAGTATGATTTAACGGTAATGGAATTAAGAGCTTTTCAGATTCTTTCATCACCGTTTCACATTTCAACCATAAGACTCTTTGCAATGCACTTAAAGGTTCAGATTTGGTTTCAATATATCTAACGTAATGAGATATGATCATGATAGCTTCAAAAACACAAGAAACGAAAAACACCGGGGTTCGAAGTGAAGTTTTGGCCGCATCTTTGCTGACAGATATATTATGAGACCAAAGATTAACAATATCAATGGCATGATTGGTTGCCTCTTGTAAAGCTTCAGGATCTTTATCAAGAAGTTGACATTCAATATTCATTCCTTCCCAATTCCTGCTCCAAATACTTTTCATTATTGGTGAAAGATTGATACATAATCTAATTCTTGCAAAATATAATAAAGGTAAGATCAATTTCAATTCATCTTTCTTCTTAAGAACATGTTCATTGAATGAATTGACAATTAATATTCCTCCAGATCTAATATAGATCGATTCCCAAGACTTTATAAGTAATTCAAGTTGTGGTCTTGAATCAAGTCTCCATTTCAATGCTTGGAATCCTCCTTCATGTTTAAGATATTCAGTATGAATCTTTTCATGAACATAGAATAATAACGAAAGCACCGTACGAAGGGACAATTGTCTTTCACAATAATTGTTCTGTAATTCTTTCAATAAATCTGTCATTGAATCTGAATTACTGGTGGGAACTATTGCTTCATTGATCTTCCATCCTTTACAATCATTTGCTTTCCATAAATCTTCATTCAAACAGTAGGTCCCGGATCCAAGCATTTCTGCTTTAATTGGAATAGGAGTTCCAATCAATGCAGTTCTAAACACTTGAAGCATATAAAAAGTGTGCAAGGTCCTGATTCTAGATTGTGCCATTATGAAATAATCAAAATTGCTACGAAGAAGCTGATGACTCTTCGGATTAAGATCGTTAATGTTAATGATATCACCAACATCGCCTGCACCAAATAATGATGGAGTTGGTTCAGGTGGAATCAAAAGATTTTCTAAAGGTTCATTAAAGTTAGTTGAAGATATTAATCCACTCATTGATCTGATTTGTCTACCGGAATTTTCAATCATGTTTTCTTCATTTAAGAAAAGAGAATTGAAGATAAGTAAGGCAAGACATTGGAATATCATCGTTGGAACTTTTTTGAATTGTATATTATCCAATGATACTTCATTTTCAAAGAAGTTGTGAATATGTAATTTCGAAAGATTGAATAATGATATGGCATTAGTATCATGGAAGGAGTATAATGCACCAACTGAAGCCATTGCCAATAACAAAGGAATATTTTCGACATTATCTACTTCAGGATTCTTCAATGAAGGGAAATGAATGAATGGGAAATATTTATCAAACTGAGCTTCATACATTTTCATATAGGAATGAAGATCTTCTAATGGAGGAAGTTGATTATCGGATAAGTTACTTTTAATAACTATTTGCTTTCTTAACTCTTCAGTCATTATATTGGTAACTGGTAAATTTTGTTGAAAGTTTACCATTTGTTTAAATAAATCAAGTTGTCTGTGTCTGAATAATCCTGGGATTTCATCGATAGATTTTGGAGATCCTGAATCATTTGTATTTGGAGAATGAGCAAATCCAATATGATGCGAAGCAGAAGGATAACTTGACTCATAAGGAGTTTTCATAATCTCGTCAAGCCAATCTCCATAGAGGTTGGTATTTGAATTAGCTAAGGATAAACCATTTGGAATAAATTGTTGAACTTTTAATTTCTTGTTCACCATTGGATTATTACTATGGTTTGCAGAGTCTGGAGATCCTCCAGTTGATGATCCATTTGGTGAAAGATCTAAATGACGTTTACCGGAAATGTTGTTAACTGGATTCATTGATAAAGTGTCCTTGTTGTTAATATTATTTTCAAGCAATTGATTTAATTCGTTGCTTGGTTCCATTCCAAATTCCATTGGAGTTGTGCCCTTGATATGATGAGGATGTCTTGGGTTTTGAAATTGGTGCGAAGCAATAAAATTACTGAAGTATCCAGAATCGCTATTGTTGTTATTACCAATAGATCTGCCATTATACTCGGTAGATACTCCAGGGTTCTGACTAAGCAGCAGCAGATGCAGTTGGAAACTTTGATGGCGAGAATTTTGAACAGCTTGCAGCTGCAGTTGTTGCTGTTGCTGCATTTGGGGTCGTTGTTCCAGTAGCTGATCTGATTGCTGGTTAAGATTGAGTTCCATTGCATTCAAATTATTCCAATCGATATCCAAAGTGGAAAGGTCTAATAAAGAAGGCATCGTTTTTGAAAGTTCGGTAGCAGTCAATTGTGGAGTAGCGAATTCCACTTGTTGAGGAACATCATCAAGATTATTATTGAGCTCAATATTATTAGCATCTTGAACATTAGCATATGATACAGCTGAAGCAGCAGAATAAGAATTATGACGATATTGTCTTGCATGTCTGGTATTATTGGAGTTAATGGGAAGAAATTCTTCCAAATGACTCAAATGATCTTCAAGTTTATTTTGATGATTATGAAGTATTCCATTATCCTTTTTAGGAGAATCCAACGATAAAGTTGGAGTATTATTACTTGAATTGGTTGGAATTGGAGAAGGAATAGTACCAGCAATATTGTTCACACCTGGTGAACTATTATTATTATTATTATTATTATTATAAAGGACTGGATTAATATTACTGGTAATACTTCCAACACTATCAGCATTAATCCCCATAGTTCCAACTATTGAACCTGAATTACTTCCTCTTACCACATCTGATTTTGGAGGAGAATGTAATTGAGCTTGACCAGGATTTGGGAAATCTTTCATTGGTAAAGGAGCATTTGCACTGGTATTGTTACTACGAATGATGATATGTTCATTTTCAGAATATTTGGCCCCTTTATGTAAAGGAAGACCAGCATGAAGTTTTTGTTGATGTCTTAATACCAAATCTCTTCTAGCAAAGCAACGACCACAAGCGGCACATTGATAAGGTTTTTCATTGGTATGAGATCTTTCATGACGTTTTAAATGTTCCAATCTTGCAAAAGCTCTTGTACAAACGGTACAAATATGAGGTCTTGGTTTAGCAGTTTTAATTTGCTGAGATTTCTTTGGAATCGGTTGAATGATGGTGGATGATATAGTAGCAGGAGTTGACATTTCGGAGAGGATAGAATATGGAGTTTGTTGGTCCATTTAAGATGAAAATAGGATGGCAAGCGATACAAACACACACTTACTCAAAAGGTCAAGGCAGCGATTTTTGTTTTTTGTTTTTTGTGCTTTTACTTTGGCCAAGGGTTGAAGAAGGACTTCAAACAACTTAAGGGACAAATAAATAATATAAATAAATAAGATGAAGGTGACAGCAGACCGGGATAGGATGGGGTCGCTTGGTATATGTGGACTCAGATAAGTATTGCCAGGATGGCTCGAAGAATTCTGGGAGTTGACTAAGAAGACTTGAGACCGGAGACCGGAGAGAGGAGACAGGAGACAGAGAGGAGACACAAGAGTAAAGATAGAGTTTCCTGTGGTGTTCCCGTTGTGTTCCCTTGGTGTTCCCGTGGTGTTCCCGTTGTGTTCCCTTGGTGTTCCCGTGGTGTTCCCGTTGTGTTCCCTTGGTGTTCCCGTGGTGTTCCCGTTGTGTTCCCTTGGTGTTCCCGTGGTGTTCCCGTTGTGTTCCCTTGGTGTTCCCGTGGTGTTCCCGTTGTGTTCCCTTGGTGTTCCCGTGGTGTTCCCGTTGTGTTCCCTTGGTGTTCCCGTGGTGTTCCCGTTGTGTTCCCTTGGTGTTCCCGTGGTGTTCCCGTTGTGTTCCCTTGGTGTTCCCGTGGTGTTCCCGTTGTGTTCCCTTGGTGTTCCCGTGGTGTTCCCGTTGTGTTCCC
>JAKTYG010000264.1:0-15321 GCA_030564725.1 Chernovozyma sophiae-reginae | reverse complement strand
TATCAATATCTTTTGAATTTTTATTTAGTATTAGTCTCTGTAGTTAACAGTATTTCTATTGAATAGAGTTTTCATACATATATTTCACTAGAAGGACAAGAGCGAAAAAAAAAATGAAAAACTTTTTTTTCTTCGTATATATAATAAATTTATTAATTCTTAATCTCTAAATTCAACTAATTTTTTATTTGTAGGATTAAATCAAACCGTTTTGGAAAAATACTTCAAAAAATAGCGGAATGGACCACAGGGTTTTACGGTAGACCAAATGTTGGTATTCATTTTCTTTAAAAAGAATTTTCGTTTTTTATTTCTTATGATTCTATTTTTATAAGAAATGATTCTATTAATACCTGGTATTAATAGCATTACAATTGTGGTCTACAATTGAAAACTCTTAATTGAAAAAATTCATAAGATATTTATTATGTAGCATTTGAAAATTGCTTTAACCTTAAACTTAACCTTATGCGATTTTTGTTTGAGCCCGGCGATCTTATAATAAGTCCGTGATTCCGCACGACATTCAACACTGTGAGTAAATTTCAATATTTCTTGACAAAAAATTAATATATATTCACCCATTGCAGTAGGTTTCTATTCTATATTTTGTGAAAAAAAAAAAAAAAAGTTTAGGGTGTTGATGAATAACTTTATAAATATATAATTCATCTGTCAAAATATACCTTTGGCCGATTTGTATTCTAATACTATAGTCATTTTTGAGTTTATTAAACTAAAAAACTCTGAAGAACTTTCAATTTAATTTCACCATAAATAGTTTTCCTCCAAGCTCACGATTAAATCGATGATTAATTATTGCCATATATTTCCCCAATGTCAGTAAGTACTAAACAAGGGAAGCGTCGTAAACATAAAAATTCCAAAAATGGCTGTCCTAATTGTAAAAAGAGAAGAGTTAAATGTTCTGAAGACCTCCCTTCTTGTCTAAATTGTTTGAAACATAGAGTTAAATGTGGCTATTTGAAATATTCGGAAGAACAACTTCAAGAATTAAGGTTGGCTAAACTTGCCAATGAGGAAGATTTTGATGAAACTAGACTGCAATTCCTGGATTCAGAAATCCCTAATCAGCTGTTGCTGGCACATCAGATTTATTCCAATGGAGATAATTTCCCCAGGTCCAGGCTGCCTTCACCAGGTGAATTTCAACTGGGGCCAGGTTCAACATCTAGTCCTAGTGGACAACATCAACTGCATTTTCAACTGCTGCAAATGCAACGACCTTCTATATCCCAGAATCGACATTCTTCTGAAACCTCATCGTCTGGAACGATTTATGGGGATCTTCATAATCCAATTTCACCATATCCTCCTTCTAATTCCTTACAGTCATATCCAAGTTATTATTTGCTTTTAAGTAGTGTTGATTCGTCTCTTATGCTCAATCAAAGATCAATCACCCAAAACTTTGACAATTTGTTGACCAAATCTACTAAGGATTACGATAATCCAATAATATATCCAGTCTATTCATTGAACTCTGTTGACTTGAAGGCAAGAAATATTTCTCAAGATACAAATGCAGCGATATTTTCAACCGCAATGTTTAACGATCCTGGTTCGAAATTCCCAAATAATAATGAGCTGGGAGTTATTCAAGAACCATCAAATTTTAGTCCTCCGATTTCTTTTCCGGCAAAGCCTATTTCAATATCTCGAAACAATTCAAATTCAAATACTAATGCTTCCGTACTTCCAGGTGCAATAAGAGCTAATGTATCATTTGAATTACTTTATAATAGAAGTCCCAATTACGTAAAAGAAATATTGGATAAGATTTTAAAATGGGGTCCCATGATTAATAATGGAACTTGCCCACTACCAGAAATTCGAAATGTTTATACTACTTGGTTGAATTCATTTATATATAGATCATATGACTCACCAATAATGTTCAGTTGTTTGTTAAACTTTAGTACTAACTATCTTATTTCAAATTGTTTACAACCTGAACACAGTTCTTATGAGTTCCCTACTGTTAATCGCACCAAGCTTAAGAATCTGTTTCTTGTTTTATCAGTAAGACATTATGGAAATGTGATAAGATTATTAAGGGAAATTCTTAACCTGTCGAAGGACCCTGAAATTTGTTCTTCAACCTCTTACCTTTTAAGTTTGATGTCCATTTATGATCCTGAGAGTACTCTAAATTCGAGTAACTGTTTCAGAGATGGATTATTCAGTGTTTTATGCCATCATATTTCAAAGAGTGAAGATGGAAAAGCAAATATTTTAATTGTTAGTCATTTGCAATTAATGAAGAATATAGTAAGAAGTGTTTATCTTCCAGGCTATGACCCAGAATGTTTGATTGAATATCAAAGTATGCTATCAAAATTCGATGACATAATAGAATATTATGATTCAGATATCTCCATCTCAAACCCTTCCCTTATGAAGTTTATACGTATAAAGTATGAAGATCTTATAAACTTCACCAGAGATACCCTTGATCATTATATTCCTCAGATCAATAATAATTTACGGAATATAAATATTCAACAACAAATATTATTTGAAATGCTATATAGATGGGTAAGATTATATCCATCCAAGTTACTGGTTATAACAAAGAGCTCACACCCCCTTGAAAAGATCCTATACTTATATTATAAGACATTAAAGAAGCTGCTTTATGCAATTTTCCCTCAAGTTAAATTTTTCTTTCTCAGGGATTTTGAAAGTCCTTTGATGCTGGAAGTATTTGTTATCAATGATGATATTGATATATTTGAACAATTAAAAGAATGTGAAATTCAAGACCTAACCTTTTTAAGCACAATTAAGGAATCAATTGCCTATTTAATTCGAATGAATTCATTTTTAAAAGTTCGTTTGAAGATTCTTTATAGGCATATTGTTTATGAAGAAGCTGCTATAACTAATTTTCCAATTGATGATATTCGTAAATGGAGAGTTTCAATAACTGATATTGCCAAGGAAAGAAGTGATTTTAATAACACTATTGGACTTACTGAAGTTCCAATAAAAACTTTCAAGAATACTTTAATTGAAGCAAAACATTTCCCACACATAAGTGGAACGCCACTACCCGAATCTAACTCACAAGAAGCTCCTTTATTAGATTTTTTAAACTTACCGAATAAAGGATTTCTACCTAACGACTTTTGCCCATCCCTTCCTTAGGCTATTGGTATTCCATCCTTATCATATTTTCAATGAGCCTTGGAGTAGTAACAAATTTTGCTGGCTCAATGTAACAGACAGTAAAAATTTTGGAACTTACATTTATGTCATATTTTACTTTTAATATTTATCACTTGCAGTACTTCAATATAAGAGACTCATCTTACTTCAATTGATGTTCTACAGCAATTATGTACTTTATTTAATGGCAACTGCCGACCACCCCTACCAACGTTATGATCAATATAATATGAGACCAACTTTTATATCCTTCTGATACCATTAGTTTATCAAATTTGTAGTTTCCTTCCTCTTAAGGATTTTAAGTTAGATAATTGCAGCCATGGCTCGAAAAAGTTGGTTATACTTGTTTTCATGTTTGTGTAATATTGTCACACACACGACATACACTTTCTTTGGATGCGTCCAAAAAATTCCTAGATGGCGATTCGGATGCGTCTAGTGAAATTAAATCAACTACCAGACATAACTTCAACATCACGTTATTAACAGACATAGTTTGATATCAAACGAATACGCAACATAAAGAGAAATGTCAGTTCAAATATTCGGTGATCAAGTCACAGAAGAAAGAGGTGAAAATGCTCGTATGTCTGCATTTGTAGGAGCGATTGCCGTTGGAGATTTAGTGAAATCAACTTTGGGACCTAAGGGTATGGATAAACTTTTACAAAGTTCGTCAAATCCAGATCAAGCGATGGTTACTAATGATGGAGCAACCATTTTAAAGGCTATTCCATTTGATAATCCCGCCGCCAAAGTGCTAGTGAATATAGCAAAAGTTCAAGATGATGAAGTTGGTGATGGTACTACCAGTGTTACTGTATTCAGTGCAGAATTATTAAGAGAAGCAGAGAAGTTAATTGATACAAAAATTCATCCTCAAACTATTATTGAAGGATACAGATTAGCTTGTGCAACTGCATTGGAAGCTCTCAAGAAAGCTTCTACTAATCACGGTTCAGATTCTGAGTTATTTAGACAAGATTTATTAAATATTTCTCGAACCACATTATCTTCAAAGATTCTTTCGCAAGATAAAGAACATTTTTCCAAATTAGCAGTTGATGCAATTTTAAGATTGAAAGGTTCAACCAATTTAAGTCATATTCAAATTATTAAAAAAGCAGGAGGTAAATTAAGTGATTCATTTTTAGATGAAGGTTTCATATTAGATAAAAGATTTGGCCTTAATCAAACTAAAAAGGTTAGCAATGCTAAAATTCTTATTGCAAATACTTCCATGGATACCGATAAAGTTAAGATTTTTGGTGCCAAATTTAAAGTTGATTCTACCTCAAAATTAGCAGAATTGGAGAAAGCTGAAAAACAGAAAATGAAAGATAAAGTTGAGAAAATTAAGAAATTTGGTATAAATTGTTTTATTAATCGACAATTAATTTATGATTACCCAGAACAATTATTTACGGATGCTAAGATCAATTCAATCGAACATGCAGATTTTGATGGGATTGAAAGGTTAGCTTTAGTCACTGGAGGGGAAGTAGTTTCAACTTTTGATCACCCTGATAAAGTTAAATTGGGTTACTGTGATTTAATTGAAGAAGTTATAATTGGAGAAGATATAATGACCAAATTTTCTGGAGTCGCAGCAGGTCAAGCTTGTACAATTGTTTTAAGAGGTGCCACTGAACAAGTTTTAGATGAAGCTGAAAGATCTTTACACGATGCACTTTCAGTTCTATCTCAAACTACAAGAGAAACATCTACTGTATTAGGTGGTGGTAATTCAGAAATGATTATGTCAAAGGCAGTTGATCAAATTGCTGCAAATGAGACTGGTAAAAAATCATTAGCGATTGAATCGTTTGCAAGAGCTTTAAGACAGTTACCTACCATTTTAGCGGACAATGCTGGGTTTGATTCATCCGAATTGGTTTCAAAATTAAGATCTGCTATTTATAATGGAATGTTAACTTCAGGGTTGGATTTGAATAATGGTATTATATCTGATATGCGAGAATTAGGAATTGTGGAATCTTATAAATTAAAAAGGTCGGTTGTTGCATCGGCATCAGAGGCTGCTGAAGTCTTATTGAGAGTGGATAATATTATTCGTGCAAAGCCACGTACTGCCGATAGAAATCAGGGCCATTAACATACAGTTACCCCAAAATTTGGCCAGTAATGCAAAAATAAACAATACACATAAAGTAAATGTAACAATCATTTGGTGTTATTTTGTAGAGAAAACAAATCAATGATCCAAACCTATGAACTATTAATAGTGATAAATGGTGACATATACTCTTCCATTAAGGTTATAATTAAGGTTAAATAAGAAACGACTGCTACAAACAATCGGTGCGTCGTCTGACACATGCCACAAGTGAAAGATAAAAGACAACCAGAGCAAATCAGAATAAAAGCAGACAAAGTTTACTAGCGATCAAAACCATGCCATTCAATGAAAGGTCAATCGATAGTCGTCGATTTCCATTTCAATGTTCAACATTGGAGCAACCAATAATGTAAAAGTAATTGAAAAAGGTCTAAATTTAGCCACAATTTTAATTTCCGCTGCTCGCAAGTTTAATATGCGCGAATCATTTTAAACTTCGCATACTGTTAGCCATGCATGCAGCTATTGCTGCAACAAGTGTAATTAGTGCAGAGTTGGTATTTGGTGACAACGAGATAGCCTATAAGATTTTAGGCATTGATAAGCTAGAAGTAGTTTTTTGACATATCTATTCCCATTAACTTAGTTACGTTGAGATAGTGAGAATACGTTGAATTGTACAACCAGAGATACGGTATCGCCAACAACAAGGGTTCGGGATTCCATGCACCTCGTAAAGATGCATTTGATGAACCCAAAGCTATTGGAGCTGTCCTCCTAAGATGTATAACTTATTGTGCTTTTGGATCGTCGGATGTGGAGAGTGTTTACTTGCTCCACACTTTTATCACAGTTCTGTGCCATAACTGACTTTGATAATGCAACATGAACATTAATCTTAAGAAAAAGAGGAAAAAAAAAAAATACGCACAGGTGCCGCATGTTCGCAAGACCTTGGTCGGTGATAATAAGAGAATTTTCATTCACTTCTTTATTCCTCTATACGTTATTGCATGTTCTCTAATCTCTGTTCAGCGCATAGGTTATCTTTCTTAATCTCTCATTCGGTAGTCCGGATCCTAGAAATTGAGTATCTTAACCCTTTTCCTCTTGGGTATCAATCAAAACTAGCCGAAGAGCACAAATCTCAAGCCCAACTCATAACCTAAAATTGCTGCTAATCTCTAACTTAACATTCGTCACAATGTGGCCACATACATATTCGGCTTCAGATTATCAATGTGTATTCTAACTCAGATTGAAATGGGGTTAATCGTAATTTATTGAAAAGCTGCACAGTCAAGCCGTTCACGATAATGGTAGCTTAAAATGTCTTCTCCAGCCTATAAGAATACCCATTAGTCTCTCAAAAGTTATACAAAATAGATAACTTGATTCTGCTGCTGATGAACACTTTGTAAGAGTCTAAATATAATCTTCTTTTTTGTTCCTAAGCTAAACAAAACACAATCTTGTTCAATGACAAATGCTAATCTTTCCAGTGTAACTTCCACTGGAAGTCACTTAGATGTGATTGATCATGAAGTTGACCTCCATGCAATTCAATCTAATCCTGTTTCCATTGGAGAAGTCGGAGCATTATTCACAGATGAACAGAAACACATTATTCTTAGGCGTTTGAATTTCGAAGGTCTTCTCTCTTTGGAAGACCTTCCTTGCTGCTCTCTTTATGATTGAAAAGATTGAAGCACTTCCAATTGATGAGGCAGTGGAAATTCTTAAAACCACTATCAAAGAGCATAAGGATGACTTCAATTATCCACTCCAGGATTTTGAGTTTATCAATAAACTTGTTGAAGAAGATCCACTTAAACGAGGCACTGGTGTAAAGTCAAAACTTGAAAGGCAATTTGAAAAGCCAAGTGATGAAAAGAAAGCTGGAGTTGAAAGTTCTTTTGAACTTTCTTCAGTACCTGGTGAATTTGATAACTATTTCGTAATTTTTGATTGGGAGTTTCAACTAAAGTAGAAGCTGGTATTGTTGCTTATTACTCCCCATATCCTGAAGTTCGTTCGGTCTCTGAACCTTTCGATGATCCAAGTATCCCATGTGAAACTTTAAGAGCTTACATTATTGGATTGATTTGGAATGCAATTGGAACTTTCATTAATCAATTCTTTGCTCAAAGACAACCACCTATTCTGTTCACCACTTCTGTTGCACAAATCTTCTTATACCCATCTGGTATTTTAGCAAGTTATATCTTTCCAAAAGTTTCGTTCAAACTTACCAAAGGTATTACCATTGACTTAAATCCTGGCCCATGGAGTTTCAAAGAGCAAATGTTTTCAACAATTATTTTTTCTGTGGCTGGAGGTGGTACCTCCTACGTTCAGTATAACATCTTTACTCAGAAACAGCTCAATTTTACAATAATCAATGGGCAACCTGGGGATATCAAATCTTACTTATGTTAGCAACAAATTTTCTTGGATTCGGTTTCGCAGGTATTTTGAGGAAATTTGCAGTTTATCCAACTAAATCAATTTGGCCAACAATTCTTCCAACAATTGCATTGAATAAGGCATTATTGATGCCTGAGAGGAAGGAAAACATTAATGGATGGACTATTTCCAGATATTACTGGTTTTTTTTAATTGCACTGCTACTTTTCTTTATAACTGGTTACCACAATTTCTCTTCCAAGCACTTTCTATATTTAATTGGATGACATGGATTAAGCCTGACAATTTAAATTTAGCTTTGGTTACAGGGGGTGGAATCTCTGGACTTGGTCTCAATCCGATACCATCATTCGATTGGAATGTTATTAATTCAAATGGATGTTTGGCAATTCCATTCTATTCTCAAATGAATCAATATTCTGGTTCGCTTATTGCATTTATTTGTATTGTTGGAGTTTATTGGTCAAATCAAAAATGGACTGGGTTCTTACCAATCAATAGTAATGGAATTTTCACAAACACTGGAGACTATTATAGTGTAACAAAAGTATTAAATGACCAAGGTAAGTTAGATAACGCCAAATATCAATTGTATGGACCTCCATTTTACACTGCTGCTAACTTAGTAGTGTATGGTACTTTCTTTGCCATTTATCCTTTTGCAATCATTTATGAAGGTTTAACAAATTACAAGTTTTTTTACAACAACTTCAAGTCGTTTGTATTGGGAATTTGTCAATGGAAAAGATCGAATTTCGATGGATTGAACGATCCATACAGTAGAATGATGGCACGTTATCCTGAAGTTCCCGATTGGTGCTTTTTTGTCATTTTAATTATTTCTCTTGCATTGACAATCGCTTGTGTTGAGCTGTATCCAACTGAAACTCCAGTTTGGAGTCTTTTCTTTGCAATTGGTATCAATTTTGCATTTTTGATCCCATTAACAATGATTTATGCAACTACTGGGTTTCAATTTGGTTTGAATGTTTTGGTAGAGTTAATCATGGGATATGCCTTACC
This sequence comes from Chernovozyma sophiae-reginae, assembly GCA_030564725.1. NCBI lineage: Eukaryota > Fungi > Ascomycota > Pichiomycetes > Serinales > Debaryomycetaceae > Chernovozyma > Chernovozyma sophiae-reginae. The sequence goes on along the minus strand of JAKTYG010000264.1, from coordinate 6,596 downwards.
AGGTAACTCTCAAGCTTTGATGATTATAAAAGCATTCGGATACAACATTGATGGACAGGCTCAAAATTATATTTCCGATCAAAAAATGGCACACTATGCTAAAATTGCACCAAGAGCAATTTTTAGAGGACAGCTTCTTTCAGTATTAACTTCTTCATTTATCACATTAGGAGTGATGAATTGGCAATTAGATTCCATCGAAGATATCTGTACTCCAACTCAAAAGGATAAATTTACTTGTGCTAGTGCTAGGACATTCTATTCATCCTCAGTTTTATGGGGTACCATTGGGCCAAAGAAAGTATTTGGAGGACTTTATCCAATTTTACAGTATTGTTTCTTAATTGGAGCATTATTAGCACCAATTATGTGGGGGATTAAGAAATTTTTCCCAAAAAAATTGAGACATTTCCAACCTACTTTAGTAATTGGAGGATTCCTTGTGTTGCCCCATACAACTTGAATTATTATACCGGTGGTATATATGTATCATTTATTTTCATGTACTACATCAGAAATCGTTATCAAACATGGTGGGAAAAGTATACTTATGTTTTAGCAGGAGGATTAGATGCTGGAATTGCATTTTCTGCAATCATTGTCTTCTTTGCAGTACAATATAAAGAAGTCGATCTTTCATGGTGGGGTAATAATGTTCCATTTGCAGGATATGATGGATTGGGACCAGCAAGATTGAATGCAACTGAACAAGCTCCCGATGGATATTTCGGTCCTAGAATTGGACACTTCCCATAAAAAATTTAAGAGCTGTGTGTAGTTAAGTTAATTAAACACCGTACATTGTTAAATCATTAAATAGCTACTTAAATATTACTCAAATTGTATTCAAATGGAGTCCAATCTGCTACCCAATAGGTATTAAAATTAGTCCGCGTAGATTTTCAAATCTTTTATGTTTCCAAATAATTGATTGAGGCACATATCGAAGATAGAGACAGCTCCATATTTTAATTACAGTTGAATGCAAAATATTAAAAGACAAACTTTTCATACTTATATATACATATTAATATACTAATTACTCAGTTGTTTTGGGAAAGGTATAATTGCTTCTTCAACGAATTTACATCATCTTTCAATTGATCTCTTTCTTGCTTCATGATGAACAAATCAGCTTGTAAATCTTGAAGTTTCAAGTGATAATGTGCACTCTTCAAGTCATTATTATTCTCATCTTCCTCAGGCTCTTCCTTAATAACTCCAACATTTTCCGAATCATTTTCTGATATGACACCAACTGGAGTTGCATTTCTTGAGCTTGCTCTCTTGGATGCCTTTTGATATAATCTCAATTCTTCGTTTTCTTTAGTTAATCTCTTGGTAAGATCCTTCTGCTTATCTAACTCTTCGTGTGTAATATCCAATGCTTTACTTGTGTTGTTAACAGATTGTAATGCGTTACGGTAATTTGCTTCAATAGCCTTTAAGTTCGTTAATTTCAAATTTAATTCCAGACGTAAATCATTGATTTCTCGAACAGATCCTTCTTGTTGTTCTTTTGAAAGAAGTAATAATTCATTGACTTGATTCTGTAACTTGGATACTATTGGACCACTGACAACTGCATCTTCACCGACAGTAGCGGTAGCGGTATCCGTAGCATCTCCTTCTTCCACTTCTCTATATTTGCCATGAATTGCAGGATTTACAGGTCTGGAGTTAACTGACCACAAGTTAACCAAATTTTCTAAATGAGAAGAAATATCTCTCTTAGATCTCCTACCAGTGGCAGAACTAATGATACTTCTAGTAGATGGGGAATCAATAGCTCCTCCAGTTGGTGCATTGAATCCCTCATGGTTCACTTCTTCGGCTTCGTCACCAGATACATCAATGGACTCCTCTTCGTGTATAGCTCTGAAATTATTGTATTCGATGTTCAAGGATTCATATCTATGCTTCCATTCAAGTGCATCCTTTTCTAAATCTTCCTGTTCTCGAACTTGGTTTGAAAGTTTAGCTATCTTCTCTTCCTGAGCTTTTATTACTTTCTGGAAATTGGATAAATCTGTGATTTGATTATTCATAAATGGTTCAAATCTGGTAATTTTCAAATTCAAATTTTTATTTTCATCTTCCAAATAAAGTAATTTATTGTTCAATTGTAATCTGTCCAATTTAAATTGATTTAATTCGGATATCGATCTTGGAGCTTCACCTTCAATACCGCTGGAGTTAAGGTCATTTTTCAAACCTTCAATAACTGAATCCCTTTCAGCTATTTGACCCTTCAATTTATTCAGTTCCTTATCGAAATGTGAATAACCTTCATTGGTCTTTTTCAATTCACTATTCTCCAATTCCAAATGCTGGATTTTTAAAGAAGCTTCATTGATTTGTTCAGTCGTTGATCTTTTCAAGCTATTTAATTCACTAGTTAATTGAGTTACAAGTCTTTTAACTTCTACTGAATCAGCTGCTCCATAATTCTTTGTAGCACTCACACTTGGTTTATCTTCAACCTCAACATCATGTAAATCTCTAGTTTCGTTCGGTTCATTCGGTTCATTCGGTTTCTCTCCCTCCTTTGAATTGTAATTGTCCAAAAATGAAGCATGGCCATTATGAAATGATTGAGCTTGTTTTCTTTCCCGTTTATCATCAATAGACGGAGCTGGTAAGAAACTTCTTTGGTCCTCAATATCCTTGGCAATGCTCGAAGCACCTGTACTTAAAGCTTTTGAGCCTGAGATATCAACATTATCAAAATCAACAAATGTATCAAGGTTATTGTCATTCTGATAACTTGTAGCGGCAGCAGAAGCTTCAGCTAACCCAACTGTACCTGCCGTGACGGCAGCGACGGTTGCTCCAATGTCAGCCTCACTAGTCTTTCTTGAAGGTGAAGCATCGGGAGTTCTGAAATCATCTGGACCATTGGATAAACTTTTCACATGACTTTGGAATTCTTTATTCTTTACAAATTCCTGCGAAGAATTTGTCACCTCTGGAAGAATATTGGCATCTTTTAGTGGAGACAGTTCTGAGTTGTGCTTTAATTGTTTTTTGGAGAGTACAGATTTAGCTACTATAACAGGTTTGTCACTCAAATGACCATCTAGTAAAGTTAAGTCCAATTCATATATCATAGTGCCAATATCATTACCTCCATATTCTTCATAAGTGTCATAATTATTTGGATTGTCATCAATATAATCGTTCTTGTCTCCTCCCATTATAATAAGTTTTTTAAAGCTTTGTAAGTAAGTCATTGAATGACCACATCTTGCACCAGGGCCATCAGATGTTTCATTGTCAATCAATTTAGACCAAACCAAAGAATGTAAGTCCAAAACATATAAGGAATCATAAATAGACCCAGAAAAGTCATTTCCACCATACACATACATTTTGTCATTAACTAAACAAGCAGAATGTTCGTTCACTGGTAATGGAATTGCACCACTGGTGGTGATTTGGGTCCATTTATTAATGATTGCGTCAAAACACCATAAATCATTGGAAACCTTTTCATTGTTATAAACTCCTCCAAACACATATAATCTATTCTTGTGAACACACATGGAATGGTTTGTTAAAGGAGGTGGTTTAAAATTATTTAAAGGTTCAACAGTTTCCCATCTGGCTTTTGGCAGTTTGAAAGTATTCAATTCAAAATAATACAAATCACTGAAGACATCATTTTCCAATTGACCTCCAAAGAGATATAATCTTGATGAACTATTGTTTAATGCAACGACGCCTATAGTATGACCATATCTACCATGAGGTTTATTCAAGATATGACTAGGAACAGTATATTTCGAATTGTTAATATTGAACAAATAAAAATTGTTATCTGGGAATCCATTAAAATCGGTATCTACTGTATCTCCTCCATATATAATGAATGCATTACCACATAAAACTGTAGAATGACCAACTCTTGCAGGAGGATTGGTACTATTAGAAATTTCAATGCTTTTAGAAACAAAATGTAAACTATCATTTTCATCATAAGTTGGAGAAATCTTCCAGGTATCACCAAACACGGAACCTTCTTTAAGTCCACCCATTAAGAAAATTTCATTTTTATCACTAGAAATAGATGAAGCGGCGTGTCTATACCTTGGGAAAGGAGAATTGAATAACTTGTGTCTTTTCCAAGGAGAACCGGTTGGAGGGGGAGTCAATATGGTCTTAGATGGAGATATAGCGGTAGTTGCACTTTTAGGATCTAATACAGAGTCAAATTGAGAATTGGATTGGTTTCCAACTGGAGGAGAATGAGGTAAAGTTGGAGAATTAAAAGAGCCTGGCATCACATTACGAGCCTCTTTACTATTACTATTTCCATTGATTTCTAAATGTTCATCTAGAAAAGATGTTTCAGGAACTTTCTGAGGAGGAGTCGGAGGGTAATTCAAATCGTTTGTGTTTACATTACTGTACCTGGGAAAATCTATTGAAGATTTTACCGACATATCAGAACCATCAATTTTCTTCTTATTTTTTCCAAATTTAAAGCGAGCCATTTTTTTTTCAAAAAAAGTGTTGGATCTTTTGATCTTAACTGATCAAAGCCTGTATTATAGGAGTTCCAAATTGATCAAGTCAATTTAGTTTAATTGAATGGTTAATGAAAATTATAATAAGAAAGAAATAACTCAATGAATAAATTACTATTCAAATAATACAATTAAGATCACAACTTCTTTATTATTATAGTATTCAATCTTTAGAAAATCACTAATAGATGTTTGCTGTGGTAAGTTGTTTTTAATGGATAAAATAGAACAAAAGAAAAAGATTAGTGCCGTGTCTTTCTTTTAATTAAAAAGTCGCGAACCTTTTTTTTTTATTCTTTCTCGAATTGTGGAGCGAACAGGGAACGTCAAAACTTCACTAAGCGAAATATTTCAAGGTATGACCTTTTTCTAAAATGATGGAAAAGAAAGTAAAAAAAAAAAGCGAAAAAAGAATGAGCGATTAAGTCTTAGGTGTATCTGCTGAAGAAAAAATAAGTTAATTCTTGTTCGGCCAGATAAATTAATCCTCTAATATCTAATAAGGATGTCTAATTATTATATTCTGTTTAAGGTAACTCTAGCAAAAATGCATAATCAATTTTGGGGATCAGTTCCTGTATACAGTACGGGATATCTAAGTAACCAACGTAACGATTTTGGTTGTATGAACAAAAAATACCAGACCTTTTCTAAGAATCTAAGTGAACCTTTTAATTCAACGGGATGTTTAAGTCTTATTCTGTTTACAACTAAGAAAGAAAAGAAAAAAGAAGAAAATCCGGGGATGATGTAGCATATATAACTACTCTACTATGGAGAGAGCCGCTTGGCTGAAAACCTAAATCAAACCCTTCTACTGATATAGTAACCTACTTGAAATCACAACCTTAAATTATCCTCTTATGGGAATAATGTTCCAATTACCTGTAGTCAGTGTTGTATAGACCCACCACATAAGAAGCTGTACTGATAGATGAGTGCAAAAAAATAATTTGCTATTTAACTGTACAAGGGAATTTTAAGATTCCCCGCTGTGGGGGAGCTGTACTAGAATTTGAGTTGGGAATGGAAACTTCTGTTCTCATTATTTTTTCATTAATTTTTCAGTCATATCTCTACCTTCAGTTCAATTCCTTCCTGACTTTGTTGTTGGTAATGAAATTGTAGTGATTTCCAACGGTAACAAAACTTCTGGTACTTGTCTGGACATTTGGCTAAGTATTTCTTAGTTTTTTGTTTTTTTTTCATTTAACATTCATTTTCACTTTCACTGCATCTAAGTTGGCACCCATCGGAAAAGTCGATGTTTAAGAACTTTGTTGCTCGCAATAATACGAAACTAAGTGTTTCGGAAAAGTTATCATAAAACGGTAGAGCCTAATTTGGAAATGTAGATTTTTGGGAGGGGCATCAATTACAACCTCTTCTCTCATAAAATTGTTTAATTTACCTTAGTAAACTCTATTGACATTGGCGTTAATCTGTCACCTATAAAAGCTCAGATTGGATATTCGCTTTCCTCAAATTTCCTGTTTGGGAAGTAACTCAGTTTTCTGTCAAGTTTTGTTCCAATCTCAATTTGGGGCTCTAGTGCCTAATCTGGTCCATGCAAACTTATTGTAAGATATGACATCATTGAATAGAGAAAACGGTAGCTTTTTTGCATCCAGGGTCCATGGAGAGGAGGTAACAGATCCTCCAAAGTCCCGAGTTGGTGGTATATCTACTTTTTTTTTTAATTTATTCATAAATGCAGATACCTTTTTATTTATGTAGTTTGTAAATGAAGAAGAAAATTGAAACTACCAAAAGATTCTCCGTAATCAATTTTTCAATAATTATTCGGCAGTTAATTTTCTTCATTTTTCAGACCTTTTGCATAGAACCAAATATCTCTGTTAAGAATATGAATGCACGACTATTTAACTATTCATTCAGACTATCTGAGTTAGATGTGGGAGATGTGGGTGTTGTGTTCTATTTGGGTATAGGGGTGTATTCAAAGTAGGCGCACCAGAGAGTTGCACCGTCTGAGAGTAGCTAATTCGCTCTGTGACTACCCAGCGATACCTAGTGGAGCTGCGGGACGTAGGGGGGAGTGGGGGG
>JAKTYG010000263.1:0-15337 GCA_030564725.1 Chernovozyma sophiae-reginae | reverse complement strand
CGAGCGAAGCGAGCCAGACTCCACGTAGTGGCTCTCCGCGAGCAGCGGCCAGCGGGGCGTCAATACTCCCGAGTGTCCTGGCACGCTAGGGGATCCCCTACCGCTCCGCTCGGGCCATTTCATGGAGACTCCAGCGGAGCGTCAAGGTTGGCCAAAATTCAGGCAGAATAGCGCGCGTTTCTGCTCCACTGCGTGGCCAAAGTGTGCCCTCATGGAGGTCTGCAGCACATAGACATGCTTCCTTGTATTCGGTTTGATTCTACTCTACATTTCCGTATTCAGTTCATGATGGATTCATGTATATTCTATTAAGTCCAACACGAAGTGACTACTTGTTCTCTACTCAGTTAAGCCCTAGCTCTGGCATCTTCAGCGGCTGCCTCCTTGGAAGCTGCTGCAATTGCATTTGCCATCTGTTCTCTATCAGTGTGTAAAGACCATTGAAGTTGGCGACCTTGGTATACTTGAAGACCCAATTCATCTGCCCATGTATTGACAAGGGCAGGATCTCTCAAGAATCCTCTACCAGAAAGGGCGACGTCAAACGCTCCTTCTTCGATCAACTTGTTCGCAAAAGTAGCATTCACAAGTGCACCAACTGTAGCTACCACCCCTCTATCACCAATCAGTTTCTTGATGGCCCTTGCAAATTCAACATGGATTCCTTCTTTAGGACCTCTAGCATTGGCTTCAGAGTTGTTACCCCCGGAAGAGACATCGATTAAGTCGATACCTTTCTCAACAACGATGTTAGCCAACCTAATTGAGTCTTCAATCTTCCAAGAATCAGGATCGTTGTCAGTGTTATCAGTGGCGGAGATTCTCAAGAACACGGGGAAATCTTGGGGAACATTTTCCCTGATCGATTCAATGACTTCCAATAAGAATCTCATTCTGTTTTCAAATGATCCACCATACTCGTCAGTTCTCTTGTTGGAAACTTTGGAAAGAAATTCGTTGATCAAGTAACCATGAGCTCCATGGATTTCAATAGCATCAAAGCCAGAAATTTCCACTGCTCTTTTGGCAGCAGAACCGAAATCTTTGACAATTCTTTTGATTTCACCAATGGATAATTCTTTTGGAACTGCCAACAGTCCTCCCTTTCTATATGGAATAGCAGAAGGAGCTACAACCTTATCGGGCCATCCACCAACTTCTTTGAGAGCGATTCTCTCCAAATGGATGTATAATGGTTCGCCACTAGCCTTACGACCTCCATGACCGATTTGAAGGGCGATATTTTGACGTTGCGAATGAGCAAAATCGACCACATTCTTCAACTTGAGTGCTTGTTGATCGGTAAAAATTCCTAAATCAAACGGAGAAAGCGGACCTTCAGGTGACACAGAAGTCGATTCAACAATAGTAATTCCAGGTCCATAGGTAACGAGACTTCCATAATGGACAGTGTGCCATTCGTTAGCTTCAAAATTATCAACGGCCGAGTATTGACACATCGGAGACACTCCAATTCTGTTCTGCAATTTCAAACTTTTAATTTGCAAAGGCTGGAAAAGTTTAGGAATTGGTTTACCATCAGATTGAGGTTCAGCGGCAGTACCAGCAATGATAATTTGCTTAATGGTTCTTATTGGACCGTCAGCGACCGAAACCTCGGCATGAAGGTTAACGTTGGACATTTGGACTTCAGTTTTTCTCTAATTCTTTGTTGCTGAATACAAGATTGGTTGCACTTACGATTGAATCTTCCACTGTGATTGAATCTACTGCTGTGATTGAAAATACTACTGCGATCGAATCTACTAGAGTGATTGAATCTGTTGTTGGTATAAATAATTATCACAACTTGAAATCAAGCTATTTCCTTGTCCTTATATATCTTTGAAACATTACTAATTAAGGTGAAATCGGAACTGTGTGGTCTTACTATTTGTAATGGTGGTTAGGTTACTGTTGTAGTGAGGCTCGGACATATCGCATTGTTTGAATAGGATGCTTACAAATTGTTGCAAGCCAAGATTTTCCGAATATCGCACCGCTGGATCTATGGTGGAGCTTTAGCGATTCGCAGCGTTAAAAGAGGCGGGTTTTTGGGTCTCATGCTTGCCAAGACGCTAAGTTGGCGCGACGTTGGGGGTAAGTTGGCGGCAAGTTGGAGGTAAGTTGGCGGCAAGTTGGAGGTAAGTAGGCGGTAAGTAGGCGGTAAGTTGGTGGAACGAGGACGCCATGCAAACGCCATAATGGAGTGCAATCGGAGTCTCTAACTTTTTGAAACAAACTGACCAAACCCAATTTTATAAAGATTTACCTGTACATTGATTAGCTCGAAACTTTTATACTAACATAATACAGTTATACTAAAAACATAAAGAAATAAACAAGAGAGGTCCGGTGAGAACAAACAGTCGGTGGAGACAAAATAAAATAGGACGGAGGCTCGGGCTCGGAAGTCTGAGCGCTCCGAACCGCAGGGACACGGCTAAAAAAAATGGTTCAGTGATGGGTCGATGATGGGTCGATGCTTCACGATGAGTGACGGAGTCGTTGATGTCAACCTATTCGTCAGCATGATTCTACGGAGAACGAAATGGACCACAGATTTCGCCTAAATCTCTTCTTTAAACAAACCCTCACCACCCGTAGAGTTCTTTTTAAGGGACAAATCGTCGATGGTTTCAACTTCATTTGACTCAGAAGGTTCAGATGCCTTACTCTTGGTAACTGGAACAGACGTTGATGGACTAGAAATCACTGACTTTGAAACATCTGCGGCGGAACTAGTCTCCTTTTTGAAAGTAGAGCCAACGTTCAGAGTGGCAGCAGTGGTGGCAGCAGTGGTGGCAGCAGTGGCACTGGCAATTCCAGAAGATACAGGTTGAGACCATTTCTTTGCAATTTTTCTCAAGCTTGAAAATTTACCTTTCTTAGTATCAGAAGATGTCTTAACGGCAGCAGGACTGGCAGTGGTGACACCACCATTGGCCTTGACTGGAGCTTGTGATGAACTTTTGGAAGGTTCAGTGGTTTCTGCTACTGATGTTAAAGGTTTGGAAGTTTCTTTCACTGGCTCTTCTTCTTTAGAAAATATGGACAGTGTGTCTTTCAATTTCTTTTCATTAACTTCTGATTTCAAATGATCTGGCAATTCATCGTTGATCTTATGTTCAAGTTTCACTTTATCGTCCAATTCGGTCAAAATCTCTGTCTTATGGGTAGCCTTGGTTGCAATATAAGTGGTTTTGGAAGTTTCTAATTCTTGAATCTTGGAATCCAAATCCTTTTCAGTGACTTCAGCTTCTTCGAGTTCTGCAGCCGATTTCTTGTGTAATTCATCCACTTCAGCGCTAGTTTCAATCAATTTCTGAGATGATTCTTCCAATTTGGTGGTGAATTCTTCAATTGAAGCTTCTGTTTCTTTTAATTTTTCTTCCAATTCTTTAACTTTAGCTTCATATTCATTATGAAGATCTTCAGATGCTTTAACTTCGGTGCTTAACTCTTCTTTTGCATCGGTAAGTTCCTTTAATTTATCAGTTTCAACCTTTAATTCGTCTAATGTTGGCTTAAGAAGCTCATCTCTTTCATCTTGCATTCCTTTCAATTCTTCCTTTCTACCAGAAATCAAATCAGCTTCTTCAGCTTCAATTCTAGCAAATTCTGATTCCTTTCTGGCCTCAAGTTCAGCTTTCTCTTCTGCGTGAGTGTTATCAAGTGCTACCAAAGCAGCTGCCTTTTCTTGGACCCCATCATTTCTTCCTTGTCGATATTCATCGTACTTATCATTTTCTTCTTTCTTAAGTCCCTCGTGTTTTTCTTCACGGAGATGCTTTTCATGTTCGATGTCAGCTCTTTCTTGCATTTTAAGAGCAAATTCCTCTTTCTTTGCAGCTTCATGTCCGGCAATTCTTTCCTTATGCTTCTGTTTAGAAATTTCTTCGGCATTTCTCTGGGATTCTGCCTTAACATTTATATCATTAAGAACAGGTTGAACAATTAAGGTAGCCATTTTATCTAATTCGGATCTAGTGATGCTTAAACCGCCACCTAATTCAATGACACCATTTTTGTTGTTGGCAATTCTTTCATTGGAATTCTTCTGGGCAATCGCTAAAGCATTAGCGTAAAGTTTAGCTTGTTGCTTAAAGTCCAACGGTTCTGTTCTGTTCAATTCTGCCAATCTTTTGTCAGCAGCTTTGTTAGCAGCTGCCAATAAAGTAGAATTAACAACTTGAGCGGCAGTAAACGATTTAGAACGAGTAGCTAAAGATGCATCTGAACTTAAAGAACCTCCATATTTCAATGAAGCAATTGCTCCTTCAACCGAAAGATCTTCTTCTTCTCGATTCAAAAATTCGGTAGGTTGTTTTTGTTGTTGTAAACCTGAACGATAGTCCAAGTCTGGATTAAATCTTGAATTAAGAGATTTGGACGAGTTCTTACTGGCCAATTGATTGATTTTGGAGATATTTAATGGACTTGAATTGGATGCATTTGAATTGGAAGTTTCCAAACCGGATCTATAATCTCTGTCTGTAGGATTGACTCTTGAAGTGATCGAATAAGTTGAATTTTGCAGAGCTTTCTTGTAAACGGAACCACTACTATAGTGAGGGACCCCAGTACCTCCTTGTTTTCCCAACACAAATGCAGCTGCAGATGCGCTGGTTGAGCTACTGAAGGTTGAGGTGGTACCGTTTTTAGCGGCCAATGCTGCATTATGTGCTTCACTGGCAACGGTACGTTCATAGGAAGGTCTAACGGTCAAGTCTGAGGAAGCGGCAAGTAGCGCGGCGGTATCGGACGCATTGGAACTAACACCCACTGATGGAAGACTAGGAGAGTTAAACACTCCCTGTTTTAACTTTTGCTGGTAGATAGCCTGTTGAGACAAAGGCTTACCGTTGGTTTGATAAATGGAATGGGTCGACATAGTAGCAAATATATGGGGGTAGCAATCCTTAGTGTTTAGTTAAATGTCGAGATGGAAGGTGTCTGAATTGTAGACTCTGAGTAACAAGTGGACACAACCAGGTAGGGGAGTGTGGATGGATGTATTAAGCACAAAAGGGGAGGAGGGAGTCTTTCTTTTTTTTTTTTTTTGGGTGGTGGTAAAAAGGAGACAAGGGGGGGGACAGAACCTCAATTGAGTTCAGCTACTCGAACAGGATTGTCTTTTTCTGGAAAAATTTACGCTGGATCGTATCAAACAGAACTACAATCAACAGTATCAACTCAATCTCTATGGCAAATAAGCTGATTATTCCAAATTTATTATCAAAATTGGCACGATTGATCGAAAGAAAAGTGCAGACGAGGAAGGAACTTTCTTGACAGTCGAACGTTTCGAGGATTATCGAAAGTACGCGCGGAGGTTTTGTGTAACTGTGATGGTTGCAACTGGAGATGAAAATTGGGGGAGAGAGGGAAAAGAATTTTGTTTAGTTTCCTACAAATTCGGAGGTTTTCAGGATGGAATATCCAATTTGAGGAATTAAAGTTAGAGCTGCAAACAAAATGGTCTCAACAGACGAAAATTGTGGAAAAAGAAGGTTCCTTAGTTGATTTTTGGTGCCCCTCTAAAGTTGTTATTTCTAGTGAAAAATTACTGGGAATGGCTTGCTAATTATTTGGTGTGTGCCATTACCAGAAAGCAATCCTATTATCGAAAGAACTCAGATAAATTATTGTCTTGAGTTCCCTAATTGGGAACAATTCCATACAGGAAGAGTAAGAGAAAAAAAGGAAATTAGAACAAAGGGACTATATGCCGGAATATATAAATGTACAGAAAATGATTTAAGATCTAATTATGGGATGAAAGTAGCAAATAGAAACTTATACATTACGTGGAACAAAACACGGCTATAGCAGATCGCCAGATGATTTTCTTTCTGTTTATGGAACAACTATACAATTAGTATTGTACCCTTATCATGTGTCTTACTCCTTCTCTCAAATGGTGGACTCTGGTCTGAATTTTGATCCATCATGAAGGTACTGCATGTAAACAAAGGCTCTGATTAGTGAAAGTTCATTTGTCCTGCACATGGCCATGCATCATGACGTTATCAATTTATGTAAGAGAAACTATGGGACATGCAGCGAGACAGACAGACTTTGGTGTTCCATATAAGAAACCGGATGTAAAAATACAAGAATAATCGTTAAGAAACAAAATACGTAGCCATGAAAGACATTCCAAAGAAGACTTAGTAGTATCCGATCTTCAGAAATCTTCTGTTTTCATAATTGTTCAGCATTATCTAATCAATTTGAGATTCCAAATTGGAGAACTGAGATTAGAGCCACTCTCTATCCTGCATCTTACGCATCCACGGCTGCAGGTTTCTCGTATTCTTGTTCAAACAATGTCACTATCGTGCGTATATGCAGTACACTTATCTACCAATCGATGCCTGGAAGTGATGCCAAACCGTAGGAGCTACACCAGCAGCTGGTTCTCTCCCTCCAAATTTCTCTTGCTCTCTTCAATCTCTCTCTTCAATCTCTCTCTTCAATCTCTCTCTTCAATCTCTCCCTTCAATATCCCTCTTCAATCTCCCTCTACAATCTCCCTCTTCAATCGCCCTCTACAATCGCCCTCTACGTCTCTCTGTAAATAAACTCATATATTAATTTCAATTCTTGGTCCTTCGTCCTCCACGATTGAATGAATTGGGATTACCAAGAATGATCGTAGTGGTACCATTGGGCAATGTCTTGTAGTGAGTCTTCAAATGTTGCGCAAGATTGTCCGAGCGGGAAAACTTCTTCTCACAGTACTTACAATGAAATGGTCGAATGTTGGAATGAACTGACCGAATGTGTCTTTTCAAATGCTCAGATCTTTTGAATTGTTTTGGACAATCAGGACATGGGAACGGTTTATCTTCATCGGAATCTTCATCTTCATTATCAGAATGGTTAGTCTTTGATGGTTTAGAAGGAGTTATTTTGGAATTGGTCGAAGTTGAAACAAGGGATTGGTCCTTCAATTGAGGAACTTGTTGCATTGCATGAGGAAGAATTTCATCCAGACCCCGAGATTGACGTCGAGGAAGCAGAGAAGCTTGGCTCAGTTGTTGAAGTGATTGTTGACTTTGAAGTTGATTCTGTTGTTGAAGAAATTGGAGATGAAGTTGCAGATCCTGCAGCTGAAGTTGAACTTGTGGCTTCTGAAGTTGGAGTTGTTGAAGATTGGACATGCTTCCATGACGTTGCGTGTGTTGATACGATTGCAGCAGCAGCAGCAGCAGAGAAAGTTGGCGTTGGGATGGAAGTTGTTGCAGTTGCAGTTGCAGTTGCAGTTGCAGTTGCAGTTGCAGTTGCAGTTGAAACTGTTGATGTTGATGTTGATGTTGATGCTGATGCTGCAGTGGGAGTTGATGTTGCGGTTTTTGATGCTGCGAAGGAAGTTGTTGATGCTGTTGTTGCATATGAAGTTGCAGTGGGAGATACTGTTGCTTCACCAGCTGCTGAAAGTTTGCTGGTTGTTGTGGTGCATCATTCAGTTGATTTCCTATTTGCCTTAACTGCACAGAAGGTGCTAGATCTGCAAACAGTTGCAGCTGCAATTGGTGGGTCTCCGAAATGGGTTCTTGGAACAGCAGAGAAGGTAGTTGAGGTTTTTCATGTTCAATCAAAGAATATTGGTGGACTCCATCAGCCAAACTGTTTCCTATTTTAGCGGAAACGTTGTCATAGTTGTACGATTTCCGACGTCTCTTCTTCTGGATTAGACTTCCAGCACTAGTCTTATCGACTGGATTAACGTCATTGTAAGTGGACGAAGCCAATTGGATCGAGTTCCTTCTTCTCTGATATTTCAATATTCCTGTAGGATTTCCAATGATCTCTACCGCCAGCTCATTGACCGCCGAGTCGTTATTATAATTCTGAAGTGTACTGTTGAGCCAATAATGAATAGCGTTGAAACATTCATCATTCATAATGAAGTCGAACCGAGGGGTGCTATTTGTAGTTTGCGATGACGAATTTAGCCCCTGAGTTGCAGCTAATGAGGAATCGATGGCCCTGTCTTTGCTCTTTCCAATGCCTGCACCAGTGAAAGAGATGTTAGAGGAGTTGTTGTTGCCGATGATATCGTCGTTGTCATTGTTATTGTTGCTATTGTTGTTGCTATTGTTAGTGTTGGCGCTGCTGTTGATGTTGCTGTAACTGTTCAGGCTGGAACCAATGCCAACACCAGACGAGATCCCCGTCAAGTTACTACCCGCTTTAGAGCCATTGGCAAAGTTGACACCATTCGCACCAGCACCTGCCCTACCAGCGGCATAACTGTTAGATCTGGCCTTGGAACCGGCCTTTCCACCGTATTTGCTAGTTGGTCTGTTACTGAAATCATGTTGACCGGAATAGACCAGCAACGGGGGAACTCCTGGCATATTTTGAGAGGAGTCATCATCATCTCTTGGCTGCTGCAGTAATAGCTCCAGTCTGAACAATGTAGTAAGCGAAGGAGAACTGTAGGAGGCGGTGATTGGTCTATTATCATTGAACAATTGCCTTGGGTTGATGGTTCTTTCTTCAGTATTCTCCTTAAGGAGAGAGTTGTAAAGATTTGGGAATTCACCAGCGGAAAGATTTGGACTTGGAGAATGGCTCGAGTTCATTGGTGGAGTGGTATCATGGGAGTGTCTCAAAGTTAAGAGATTTAGTTGATCAATGGGAAGACTGAAAGAGTTGGAGTGAGCTCTTTTGTTCATGTAATAGTAATCATTTGACTGGTGGGGACTATGGAATTCCGGGGTGGTATTGGCAGTGGTGGTGTTGTTGTAGTTGCTGTTGCTGTTGTTGTAGTTGTTGTTGCTGTTGCTGTTGTTGTAGTTGTTGTTGCTGTTGCTGGTGTTGTTGTAGTTGTTGTTGCTGTTGCTGTTGTTGTTGTTGCTGTTGCTGTTGCTGCTTGAATTACTATTGCCATTGGGGAGGTGGTTCAAAGTTTGAAACGACGAAGTATTTGATTCGGAGACGTTGAAGAAGATTTCGTCGTTGATGTTGAGTGGATCTGCCATGTTGGAAGATAAAGACGAGGCAAAGAAACCAGAAGGATTAGGAGTGTTCGATGAGAGTCCTGCACTGGAAAGGGAAGCTGTAAGATCAGCAGCAGCCGATAGAGCTGATGGAGAGTCGGAGCTGTGGTTGTTTTGAGGAGCTCCAGAGCCGGAAAGTGAGGTTGGGCCCGATGAAGAAGAGGGGCCCAAGGGGTAGTCCTCCAAGAAAGTTGAGTAGTTCATGGTGGGTGACGAGCGTAGATTGGGTGTGGACCGAGTGTAGCTCAACGGTAGATGGATTGCAATGGCCAGGAAACTAAAGACCAAGGATAACTTTGCTAGACGTCCTCTGATCTATTGGCTGTCTAATGTAAAACAGCAGCAGAAGTAGCGGGAGGCAACTGATGGAGGCAACTGATGGAGACAACCGACGCAAACAACTGATGGAGACAACTATCGCAGGCTATTGTGGTGGATATCGACAACTGTCCTATGGGCTGTGTACGCTCCGTGCGATCTGTGCCCTATCCTATCGATACCTTACGAAACGGTATCGTTATCTCTACCCTAACTTTGCCGAGCTATTACCAGCAGATTCTGTAATCCCGTAGCAGGTATTGATTAGCGTCACTAGTCCCTAGCAAGTTTGTCAGCAGCTGTGACAAATAAAAAAAACCGCAAGCTTCAACTCAGTTACCAAGTTGGTAGCACCTTGTCGTTATTAGTAATTTAGTGGTACCCAGAAAGCGCTTTGTACAACTTGGACCAATCACAGAAAGGAACAAGAAACAAAATGGAGGCAAATGGGTAGCTGTTTGTGGCTAGTGCAACGGAGCTGACTTGTTAGTTACCGACACGATAGAAAATGTACAATCTGTTCCGATGCAACACTTTTCTTAGTTAAATGAAAGAAAAGAACTCTGAAGCCAACGACTTTAATTAATTGTGGTAATGTTGAAGTGGAGCCAGTGGTGAGAGGTTTTAGATAGTGGGATGGTTAGGAGCAGACACGCCGCTCAGCCTCTTGCGGCGGTCCGAGGTTATGACGAGGAATTGTTAGAGGGTGGAGCAATTTAGAAGTGCGGGTGATGGGAGAGCTGGGGCGGGCGCAGAGGGTTACTGGAGAGGTGGTACAGGGGAGCAGGGTACTGGGAGTAAGGCACGGGAAGTAGGGAACAGGGGGGGAAAGCGCCAGGGAAGGTCGGTGGGCGCAGGAGTGGGAAAGTATGAGGAGGAAATGGGTGTGGGTGTTCCGGGTAGGTCTGAGCAGTACAGGCTACGGGAAATGGCTCTGAGGGACAGCGGTCTGGGTGAGTAGGGCGATATATTTTAGCGGGCTCGTACTGAAGTCTAGCGGGACACGGGAAGATGTAAGGCAGATCTCCGTTTCCTCTTTCTGTTTCTCTTGTGGTTGGTAGGTCTTTGGTAGGCTGAGGATTATTTTTTGTCCAATGCGCTGCCGCCCTTAAAACAGCTGAGTGGTGCGCTGCTTTCTCGCTGTGACCAGGCACCTGTCACGACGCAGGTTGGTCCAGTTAACATCAGGAAGTATGAATATATGGGTCTCTTGGACGCTCCGCTGGCCGCTGCTCGCGGAGAGCCACTGCGTGGGGCCTGGCTCGCTTCGCTCGAGCTCAGGGTTTCCCGTAGGGAACAGCTCTCCGCAGGAGTCTCCATGAAATGGCCCGAGCGGAGCGGTTGTGGATTCCCCTACTGTGCCAGGTTACAGGGAACTCTTGACGCTCTGCTGGCCGCTACTCGCGGAGAGCCACTGCGTGGGGCCTGGCTCGCTTCGCTCGAGCTCAAGGTTTCCCGTAGGGAACAGCTCTTCTCAGGAGTCTCCATGAAATAGCCCGAGCGGAGCAATACTGAGATTGCAAATCGATGCTAAGCAATGGCGCAATGATTGTTGTATGGTTTGTGTATAGTTTGTTTGAAGTATTCCTTCCAGTGGTACCCAGGCGGTCTCTCTAGAGAGTCGCGGTGATTTTCTAATTCGCAGCCACAGAGCGCTAAAGCTTCGCAGAAATAGCGCGAGCTTTGCATGAAGTAGTGGATTCAAGAAATGCGATCACAGAACGTGAGCTCTTTAATTACATTTTTGCTCTGCTTCAACAAACCTCTTCATGGTCATGAATTCTGGTGTTTGCTCGACGCTCTTTTCTTCATACTATGTGCTCCATATTCTGTTCTTCTCTCACAAATAGCTTGTAGGCGGGATATCTTTTCCGAGCCAGGGTTCTGCATCCACCCCGAACTAAGATGAAACGTAGGCATATGCATGCATATGCGATTACATGCGAAACTCAGCGCTAAATTTGCATCCCAACCAAACCAAAAAACTGGC
The DNA here is from genome assembly GCA_030564725.1 of Chernovozyma sophiae-reginae. Lineage (NCBI taxonomy): Eukaryota > Fungi > Ascomycota > Pichiomycetes > Serinales > Debaryomycetaceae > Chernovozyma > Chernovozyma sophiae-reginae. The sequence continues at coordinate 4,015 of JAKTYG010000263.1, read as the reverse complement.
CCATCTACCATATCGTGGTACCGTTCTGTTTTATTCCATTTCTCTATACATGAAATAGAGTCTAGCTCAACCCATTTCCCACTTTCATCTGCAAAATAATCATCTCTACGACGTGCCTGTTCAGCTTTCGTCCACTAAGAAGTGCAAATACTACGTGCAGGAATGTTAACACATTTTCTTTGTTAGACTACTCGTTTGCACAACACTGGAACGATCAGAAATTGTATCCAAGATTGATATTGGCAGAAATGTAAAATCATCCGGTTCGGGAAGATCTCCTACCTTCTTTTACATTGTGTTTCTTTGCTCCGTTTTGCTTTCTTCTCTACGTTTCTTTATCGTCTTTAGCGGCATTCAATAATCATTCGATGCCCTGCATATACACAGTAACGCAGCCACCGCATAATAAGATGATCCTTCCTCGTATCTCTACGTGCATCGATAGTTCTGGTGCAGATACTTTTGACGGGCAACATTTACCTTCAGTAATAGAAACCAATGGATGGATTGGAACACAACTTCTGTGATCAATTGGTTCTCTACTTTGATTAGCACCTCACTGGGGGACTATTTCAAGATGACTCAGCCGCAGCTAACCAACCACTACAACTGTGGCTCTCCGCGAGCAGCAGCGAGCGGAACGATAAATGTCCTAAGTCTAGAGAGCTTTGCGTTTGGAAGCAGCAGCACAACGCTAAACATTTAGCGCGTAGGTCGACCTCGACCGCTGAGCTAGGGCCATGTCATGGAGACTCCTGCGGAGAGCTGTTCCCTGCGGGAAACCCAGAACTCGAGCGAAGCGAGACGGGCCCCACGCAGTGGCTCTCCGCGAGCAGCGGCCAGCAGAGCGTCAGGAGTCCCCTGTAACCTGGCACAGTAGGGGGATCCACAACCGCTCCGCTCGGGCCATTTCATGGAGACTCCTGCGGAGAGCTGTTCCCTACGGGAAACCCTGAGCTCGAGCGAAGCGAGCCAGGCCCCACGCAGTGGCTCTCCGCGAGCAGCGGCCAGCGGAGCGTAGATGTAGAGAATGGGAACCATCTCGTGGTGGGTACAACTACAGTGACTACAACGGCGCAATTATGATACACGGTAGTCCACATAGGAACTGAAATTTGACCAACATGGGCAACGTTCTTCTGAAAGATATCCAATTGTGTGTATTATTGTATGTGAGTGGCTGACAAGTCCGGGTATTTGTGTCTCGTAGTGAGAGTCATGCTGTTGTTGTGTTTGTTGATGTGTCTGTTGACGTGGTGTGTTGTTTTGGCTGCGCTCTGACTTGCGGTGGGTGGTGGTCAAGGTTGGACTGGGAATAATATCAGAGCCAGCGCCCGTCGGAGCATCAGTGCCCCTTTAATGCGACGTAGTTCGCCGTAAGGTGCAGCGCACTTGTAGTTGTAATGCGATAGAAGCACACGGTCTCTCCAATCGAGTCTGCAATTGGACCTGTGATTGAACCTGCGATTGGACCTGCCATTGACTCTCCGATCGACTCTCCGAATCGCCCTCGTCATTTAAGATCAGCGCAAGCACCAGGTCCGCAGACGAGAGAACCGAAACATAAAGAACTACAAGCAAAGTGTCAACGACTGTACCTCCATGTGTGAGTACCGACAGTCTATGATTGCGTTGAAGTTTTCCGCAACTTCTTGATCTCCTGTGTTTCGTCTTCGTCGTCCTCATGGTGTCCCAGATTCTCAATAGCCTCTTCTTCGTCTTTCTCGTCGTCTTTTTGTTCACTTTCGATCCATTTGCGCATGAAATTAACCAAAACTTGTGCTGTGATCACCTGCTCTGCCTGGTACAACACTAGCGGTACAAGTAATTTCCCAAGATTTTTGTTGGTAGACCCATATTGTGATGTCACCAATGATACTCCCAAGGCGGCAGTTTTCGCTGGTCCACAGAGCATTATGGCCACCGTATCTTTCCTGCTGTAGAAGAACGGAACAAAGAACTTGTAGCTCCAACTGTAGAATCGAGAACTCTTCTCTGTGGGTTTTTCGGAAAAGATCTTAAGTAAGAACATCGGACGACAATAAAGGAAACTTATCACGGTGAAGAACAAATAGATCCCGATATTGAAGAAAACCAAAAAGATTATCGAAATATGGGACACTTCCTCAAAGGCATTTTGGGCAAATGCGGTGGAGAACGACTGGAACATGATAAGAATCAACATGAACGAACTCCATTTGTTGAGATAAAGCTTGGACATGCACCATTTACATTGCTTAGGGAAGACATTCTGCATCACTTGACCAACAAACAAAGGAACAAACACCGAAAGACCGATTTGTTTCATCACCGACTTGTATAAGTCACCAATGGAAGTATTAACCCCCGCTTGGTCGGCAGGGTTCCCAAATTCCCAAATTCCAACCAAATACAATTGAAGTAACGCTGGAGTAACGAAGGCTCCCAAGACATTTCCAATGAAAACTTCACATAAAGTCAAGATATCGTTACCATGAGCAGCCCTAGTCATGACGACATTTGACGATACGGTAGTGGGACACGCATGGGTCACAATGATCCCTACAAGGAGCCAATCGTCGATGTTATCATCGTTAGCCTTCTTTATCCCTGTGATAATCCCAAACACAATGGAGCTGGTGATCAAAAAAGATAACGACAACACTGTGAAATGGGCCCGGAAGTGCAACATGTTCTTCATGAGATCGTGGGTTGACATTGAGATCCCGGACACCAAAAAGATAAACGCCACTGCTCCATATTCGATTGTGTATTGAGCCTTTACTATACCTCCTTGTTTGGCAAAGTTAGGATACGAGTGCGATATAGCGATCAAAGCACCTAAAACAATGAAAAACCATTGCGAGAGTAGAAACGAGACTGTCTTTCGTAGAAGGACGTACCATCGGCTCTCTTTATATGACATTAGTTGTGCGTGAAGCTGGAGCTTCGGTTTACCTTTGAGCTCTGAGAGACTGTCAGTTCGTTATCACTTAGTGATTTGTACTAGTTGCACGTAGTTGTGCGAATCTATCTTAATGTCTACAAGTTATGCTATGGTCCTCTCCGGCTTCGTGTATTCAGAAAGACCGAAAGCGTTCACTAGGATGCAAAAAAAAAAAAATCGTTAGGACAAGTCCAGATAGCAAAGACTTACCAATAAAGAAAAAGCAATCAGGAACTTCTTTGAAAGTTCCAAGACAATATAGAATGCTTACAAAATGCTGTTTACAGCGAATCTAAAATAATCTCCACTAGTTCAGCAATTATGGTTGCATTTATCATGAAAGCAACAAGGAAAAGACGGTCCTAAGCAGTAGCTTTTAAGTTTTTGGAAACGTTTGTTCTGATGCCGCACAAACAGAAATGATCGGATAAATTCCGACAGTCATTAGTGCGGGAACACGGCTCGGACCGAGAAAATCATGCAACGAACTCTTGCTGGCAGCATGACGGGATCCATGCAGGTCTTATTCCATCAGGTCTTATTTCATCGTCAACTTGCCATGTTGACCCTGTTTTCTCCCATTCTGGAATTTCATGTGGAAGTTGGTCGAGTCCATGCAGATCCGAAAGATTTCCATGTGTCACAGGAATCTTTGGCATAGTACTATAAAGAAATAGCTAGCACTGTTTGCCTGGTGAGAACCTTTGGTGCAGCAATTTTGGTGCTTAGATGCACAACTCGCAACATAAACTGCTTGTCCATTTTGCACCCAACATCGAATAAACTTCTCTCTTTAAGTAAAAACGTGTTGCTCAGGTAGCATGAATAGAAGGTAGCGTAGATAACACACTTGCTAGCATAATACTGGAGGGCAAAAACCTTCATATCAAGTACAGGGAGCTTTGACTCACTTCAGCAGAGAACCATTCGTGGTGTCTCTCATGTATTTAGTTTAGGGCTCACGAGACGCTCCGCTGGCCGTTGCACGCGCAGAGCCACGGCGTGGAGCCTGGCTCGCTTCGCTCGATCTCAAACTTCCCGCAGGGAACAGCCCTCCGCAGGAGTCTCCATGAAATGGCCCTAGCGGAG
>JAKTYG010000262.1:0-15382 GCA_030564725.1 Chernovozyma sophiae-reginae | reverse complement strand
GCTGTTGCTTTGAGAATGCGATCTTTGTGTAACGCCTGTGCAACTTAAATTCAAGTTCCAGAGCTTCGATGCTAGTTGCAGATAATGGATCATAATACCAATTTTTAGGTCGGTGCTTTAAGCATAGTTCATTGTGGTTGAACTTTGTACTCCATGTAATTTATTTGAAATAAGGGCCATCTTGTTGTTTTGCTATTTCGTAATTGTTTGCCAATTAATGGCAACTTCATTTCGTTCATCTACTCCTCTGATACTCAATTTTGCAATGCAAGAGAATAAGAGTTAACTAGTGGGTGTAGATAGTACCGACTTTGCGTTGTATTCAAGTCATTTTGTAAAGCAACTCTGAAATTGAATTGTCCACCAATGATCTTTGATGGAATTCTACTTTGACTCACCTTGCTCTTCTTCACCCTGCACTTCTTCACCTTCACTTCTTCATTTTCCTTGAAGTTACTTCAATGAAAGCTACATCCACCACATTAAATCGTGAAATAACGGTCTACATTTCCAGATCAATCTCCATCTGTATCATTCGCATTATCCTACTAGGATTGCTGTCAAGCTCAGTATAACATCCCCGTAAGAATTGACACCAACATGAAATAACTTGACTACATTCTCCAGCTTCAACCGATTGCTTGTAGATAGAATATTCAAACGAAGCAAATGCAATTCAGTTATATAGCACTATGACCACACAAAAGAGAAGCAATACAAGATACCAAGAATTAAGGATCTTGGTTTCGACTTCTTAACCAGTTTTCAACTTCAGGTAAGTTGCAATTAAGGTCAAACTATGATCTTTCGTCTTAATCAAGTCAATGAATGAAACGAAACAAACACGAGTCATTTCATAAATTGATTCAAAAGACAACTCAAAAAGTTTCTTCATCAATTCCATCTAATTCTTCTGCAACTTGAAAGCCTTCTTCTGTGGTGTATAAAATTTGTTGTACTTGATTTGCAAATTCTTGAACTGTTAATTTTCCAACAATATCCTTATTACTTTCGGCATTAACATTCCTTATAAGTGATTCAATATCAATAAGCTTATTGAAATAGAAATTTCTTTCAGTTTCCATACTTTGTAGCAGAGTTCTATATTCAATAAGTTCCTCATTTGCCAATTCAAGAGAATTCGATAATTCTGCAAGTTCTATATCTCGTTGACGTGATTGTTTATTATTGGGAGTTGTTGGAACCTGAATATTTGACTTATTACTATGACTTGAGCCCAAGCCAGAACTGGCTCTACTTACTTGGTCAATTTTCACTCCATAGGAGTTCATTCTTGTATTGTTCTCCCCCAAAGGCTTAATATTTGATTTCCGCTGTCTGGGTAAAGTTCGAATAGACCCCGAGTCCTCGCCTGGAATTAAAGATGCTGATCTGGAATTGGTTCTAGAATGAATCCCATTCCTATTTGAAGATGAAGATGTAGATGATGTAGATGATGATGTGGATGATGCCCCAAAAGATGAAACTCTTGAATTTGCACTGGAAATCCTTCGACTGGTAGCGTCATAAGTACCATGGACATCTTTGTTCTCCATCCAATATTTCTTCATAAATTGAAGGAGCTCTAAATTATCCTGTAAACGACATTTGATTAATCTTTCGACTTCTATTGGCTTAGTTATGCCATGTTTATTGAATGCTGCCTGTAATATCTTCATATTCAGTCGATAATCATATTCAACTTTGGTATCAAATTTCACTTTATTCATAGGAACGCCTCCAACTATAGAGTCCATCAATTGGCAATAAGCGGCACCAGTACCACATTGTTCAACTTTTGTATAATTTAAACTTAATTCTCCATTGAGCCACCGTAAAAGCTCCGATCTAGACTCTCCAGCCATTACTATTGTTACCAGTACTTACTGATATTTTTGGACAACTAAACAGTACTTCGCGTAAAATCCAAAGGGATTTTATGTTATAAATCAATTGATGCTTTGGGATTCAATTGGAAAACAAGTATGAACCTCTTCCTCTGGAACAAATCGAAAACGAAATCAAAACAAAATCGACGTGTGTAACGCTTTTGACGATAAAGATCTGTTGCACACGAGGTGTTGGGATGTTGTCTTGTACGTTTATTTAAAAGAGAATCTTTCGTTCTCATTATCCTGCATGTATTATCTTCGTTGACTCATTATTGGACTCTTCGATGAGAGTCAAGATGAGTGATAAGTTGTCACCACGTTTGTTAGTTAATTTTAACTTCCCATTCATACTTATATATAGTTTTAGTCTAACATGGATTTAGTCAACCATCTCCCCGACAGATTGTTATTTGCAGTCCCTAAAAGTATGTAATAATTGGAGATCACGTAGGTCCGGCTTACCTAACAGTAAGTGTTCCAAAGAGCAAAATTGAGCTACTCTTGGATACATTTGGAACTTTATTGAGCTTCAAAAAAAAAAAAAACTGAGACTTGGCTTCATTATTAATACTAGGTGGTTATAGATGAATGTGATAATCATTGAACTTTTTAAGAGCCAAGTTCAATGTATCTGTCCTAGTTTTTGTCCCTGTACTTGTCCTTTTGCTTGTCCTGGTACTTGTCCTTGTCTTATTTTTCACATTTCTCATCTTTGTCAATTGTCTCAATTATACTAACTGCTTTTACTTTAGAAGGACGTTTATATGAAAAATGTTGTACACTTCTTAGTGGTGCTGATATTAAATTCAGACGTTCAAACAGATTAGATATTGCTCTTTCAACAAATTTACCTCTTGCAATTATTTTCCTTCCAGCAGCTGATATTCCCATTTTTGTTGGTGAAGGTAATTGTGATTTAGGTATCACTGGATTAGATCAAATTTGGGAAGCTGATATGTTAGATAACATTGAAGATTTATTAGATCTTGAATTTGGAGTGTGTAAATTACAAATTCAAGTTCCTGCTAATGGAAAATATACTGACGCAAAGCAACTTGTTGGTAAGAAAATCGTGTCATCATTCACAAGACTTTCCAGTGATTATTTTAAAAAATTAGAAGGAATTGATTCTAGTGATATAAATCAAAAAATATCCACCAATATTAGATATGTTGGAGGTTCAGTTGAAGCTTCCTGTGCTCTTGGTGTTGCAGATGCGATTGTTGATCTCGTTGAAAGTGGAGAAACTATGAGAGCAGCAGGATTGGAACCAATTGAGACTATTTTACAAACTTCTGCTCATTTAATTTCTTCTAAGAATCCAAAATTTCCCGAATTAGTTTCCAAGATTCACCAAAGATTCGAAGGGATCATGGCTGCTCAAAGATATGTATTATGTAATTATAATGCACCAAGATCTATTTTGCCAACTGTGTTGGCTATTACTCCAGGTAGAAGATCAGCAACTGTTTCTGCTTTGGAAAAGAAGGCAGATGAAGAAGAAGACTGGGTTGCTATTTCTTCAATGGTTGAAAGAAAGACGATTGGGGATGTAATGGATGAGTTGAAGGCAGCTGGAGCTACCGACGTGTTGGTTCTTGAAATCAACAATTGTCGTGTTTAACTTTGAGGACCAGCTCCAATATAGAATGGATAGAGTGGGGGCAATATAAAAGATTTAAATCGGCGGAGTGTTATAAATTTAGTATCATCAGTAGTATATCGAAGTAATGGCAGGAGAACCAAAGTTTTTAGAGGCATTGAAGCTTACTCTATAAACGTTATAGATATTTAAGACTACATTTAGAGGCAAGACTTGCTTGTTTCAAAGGAAACGTCTAAACTTTCATTCCTTTTTGACTCAAATAGTTGCAATATAAATCTTATTGAGTAGTTGTTGTGGTAAGACTTGATCTCTACACAGTAACATCTTGTCTTCTGCATTGGCTTTCTATCTCATTCCATTCAGATCGTATCAAATCTAAATTGTATGAAAACCTTCATTCCCATCAGTAAAAGACTAACATTGAGCGGAATAGGAAAGATAGAATTTGCAACTTTGAGTACAAAGTCAGGTGCACCAATAGAAGGACCGATCTCCAAAATTGTAATCAGAAGGCTCTCAGCTGTAACATTACCCTACTTATAGTTAGTTTTATATATCAATGCAGGTAATTAGACTTGTTTATATTAATCATTGTAAAAGGAAACTAATATAAGGACCTGAAAGGAAAGACTATAGAGCAGTATCTTTTTTTTGGTTCCAACTTCATCCAAATTCCCCAAATGGTAAATTGAGTGAGAGTAACAAACAAAATCTCTGGGCTGCATATAAGTGTATGTATACACACTCCGTTGCCACTGATGTTCAGAATTCAAATTCAAACTCAATTTGGATTTGGATTTGTAAAACTCTGGCCCTTATCATTTCATCTATTAAAGAAACATATCAACTCTTTAGTTCCTTTTATCATCATGTCTAAAGAAGATCCTATCAAAGCAGAGAAGGATTTTTCCGCAACTCTCGATGAACAATTCCCCATAATTGAACAACTAACTGATTACAAGCAAGCAATTGAAAAGTACCTTGTGTTAGAAAAACAAACTCGTCAATCTTCAGATTTAGAATCTTCTAAAAGGGTTGTGAAAAAGATTGTTGATGTATTAGCATCTCATAATGATTGGGAATTACTTAATGACTTGATTACTACGCTTTCTAAGAAACATGGTCAATTAAAATCGACCATTCAAACTATGGTTGGAGAAGTGATTGATAAGATCAATCAACTATTGGACGATGATTCGAAAGCTGATCTTAATTGGAAAATTAAGATTATTGAAACAATTCGTACTATTTCGGATAAGAAGATCTTTTTAGAAGTTGAAATGGCTACTGTTTCAAGGAAATTGCTGGAGATTTATCTTTCTAAATTTAATGATTTGAATAAGGCTAGTGATATTTTATGTGAATTACAAGTTGAAACCTATTCACTTATGCCATTTAGTGATAAAATTGAATTTATATTACAACAAATCAATTTTACTTTACAAAAGGGAGACTATGCTCAGGCAAGGATCTTGAGTAGAAAAATTTTAATTAAAACTCTTAAAGGGTTCCCCAAGGCTGAAGAATTCAAATCAAGTTATTTAAAATACCTAATTGATATTGATACTTTTTCAAAGGATTATATATCAATTGTTAAAAATTCACTTTTATTAATCGAGTTGCCCATCATCAAAGAAGATGAATCGAATTATCATAAGATTTTAACTTCAATAGTTTATTACATAATTCTTCTGCCTTATGACAATTTACAACATGATCTTATTTACAAAATTAAAGATAATCTAGTATTTTCTAAAAATGTTGATCATGAAATTTTTGGATTGTTGGAAATTTTCACCACCAATGAGTTAATTCATTGGAGAAACATCGAAGAAAAGTATAAAATTCCATATTTCGATCACAGTCCAATATTTTCAAAAGAAGACAAAATTCAATCAAAAGATTCAGAAAAAGAAGAAGATGACAATTATAAAAATTTACAGAAGAGAATAATTGAACATAATTTAAGAATTGTAAATAAGTATTATCAATGCATAAAAATTGACAGATTAGCATATTTACTTCAATTATCAACTGCTGAACTGGAAGTCTATCTTAGTGAATTGGTTAATAAAGGGATGATTTCAGCTAAAATTAACAGACCAGGTGGTATCATTAGATTTGAAAATTTCGAACAAAGCAATAGTAATAATGGATCCAATAAGAATGTCAATGAGTTGTTGAACAGCTGGTGTTATGATGTTGATAAATTATTGGAAGAAATCGATGTTATTGGCCATTTAATTAATAAAGAAGAGATGATGAATGGTATAAAGGCTAAATGAATTGACTTACAAAAAAGCATTCTACTGCTTGAGTTGATAGATAACGTAATAAACGGATTAGATCGAAAATACATGTAGGTCAGATCAGATACTGTCATTTTATTTTTGAAACACATAGGAAACTGCAAGGCAATGATATTAAACAAAAAAAAGATATAGTGGGCCACATCAGAATCATTCTTCTTAGGTGTTCAATCAACTAATATTTCTTAAAAAGGGGTATAAGGGGTGCTTATGAAGCAACATAAAACAAGAAATGAATCACGGTTTATTAATATAATACTGTCTCGGCAATGCCCATCGATAGGATTATATTAAATTAAACTATAGGCGACCAAAAGTGCACCCATGGCAATGGAGCTCAACAAACTCACATTTTCAACCTTAACACCTTCAGATTTCTTGGAACTGGAAGAAGTACCACTTGAAGTTTCAGAAGCTGAGGTTGAAGTTGAAGTTGCAGTTGAAGTTTTGGTTTGAGACAAAGTGGAGGTGCTATTGGCATAAGAATCAACGTCATTACCTCCAGCAACACAAGCCCATTGGGTAGTTCCATTAAATCCAGATCCAGTAGGGACAACATTACCTCTAATGTACTTAAGAGCACCCTTTGGGGTATCTGGAAGCGTGGTGGAAGCATTCCAAGAACCAGAAATAGAAGGACATTCTGAATGGTCTAAACCTGATTGAAAACCACCGTCTCCTGAAGGATTTTGAGTTTTATTAAATTCAGATTTAAGATTATCAAAATCAGTATTAGTAGTAACCGAACCATCACTATTGATTGTAACTAATCCATAATTGGAAGTTTCCTCTGAATATTCATAAACAAGACCACCCGAGAAAACAGATGACATATCAGTAGAATATATAGCACCAACTTCAGTAAAAGGTCTAGGAGATTCTTTATTACAACCAAATTCAGAAAAGAATAAAGGAACTGAATAATTTCCAAATTCTTGAACTTTTTGATCATAACCAGAAGTAGACATTGATGCATCACCGCACCAAGAATAATCATTAAACCCATAAAAATCAACTCTTGCTTTGGCATCGTCTCCACAATTGAAAAAATCAGCGGAAAGTAAATTGTATTCAGAGACATCAGCAGCTGAATAACCAACTGGGATATCACGATAGCCGAGATTGGAGATATATTCTTTAATATCTCTAACTACAGCCTTAACATAAGGAGCTGCTGAAGTGGAAGCACCGTCATTGATGACTTCATTACCAGCAAAGAAACCTAATGTATTATCATAAACTTGTAAATTATCAACAGTAGCTAATACTTGTTCCAAATACATAGTATTATAAGAACATTCAGCATCATCACGAGAAATAGACACGTTGGGGATATTTACATCGAGTAAAACATAAATTCCAGCATCAGCTAATTTATTCATACATTCATCATGATCAGCAGTATTGTCAATCGAATAAACTCTAATAGTATTGATTCCAAGGTCAACAAACTTCTTGATATCTCTAGTACAAGTGGTTGCATCAGCTAAAGGGTCAAATAATTTAGAAGATCCACCAGGCTGATAATCTACTCCACGAATATAGAATCTTGTAGAAGAATCTTTGAGAAAGAAAGCATTACCTTTCGTTACAACCGGAGTTATACTTAGAACAGAGGCAGCTAAAGAAAGAAATACCAAAGGAGAGAACAACATGATATCGAATGAACTTTATCCTTTTCTTTTATTTTTTTTCTTTTTTTTTTGGATTCAGTTCAAATAACTAAAACCAAAAGATTGAAAGCGAGCGTATGTGATAGTTAGAAAAAGACTGTTCTGTAGTCGGAAACGATACTGATTAATAGAGAAAGAAACATCAGCCTTTTGTAAACAAATATACGACAACAAATAAATATTAGACAGCCATCTAGGCGCGCTTTCGTAAAAATGAAGAAAAGATCACCAAATTCTCCAATGCTCGAAAGAAAAAATGAGATTTTGTTTCAGCGAGCACTAACTGTGGTGGGGATATGGGAAAGTACAAGCCACGAGGTAACGAGAAAAAAAACTTGGCAAGTGGTGGAAAATATCAATACTATCCCAAAACTACCTCAAAGATTAGTAATTGGTTAGTTTGGTATCGAGTATTGGTAGCATCGTTCAGCCGTTCGCGCTGATAGCTTGTGTTGTTATTTCTCCCGTGTTGTCTTGATCGCGTGTACAATTCGTTGGCTTTGTTAATTTGGATACGCTGTGTAAGATCTCTAGCGGGGCTACTTGTTGCTTGCTGTGCTTTTAGGGGCGAAGGAAATTTAGCGACAGATACGAGTTTGGGAATCGAGACGAATCTTTCGCCAGCGAGGCTTAACGAGAATGTAAGATTTTTGCAAGATAGCTCACTTTTCGCAGCATAGAAGTAAGACAGGGCTGACCAACTATTGTAAATGAATACTGGGAAATGAGAAACCTTGTCATATCCACCATCAACAGAAACATTAACTGGAGTCAATTGTGGATATTGTATTCCATAGACTTGTACAGTAGTCACTACGCGAAAGAGCAATTTCTTTGTGGTGGGGTGGGATTCCAAGGTAGAGCGTGTCACGGTGGTGTTTGGTCCTGCATAAGCAATGGCTTGCTGGAGGTTTAGCGGCGATATGCAAAAAGTGCTCACCAGTGATCGTGAAACATTGGAAAGATCTGCCAACCGTCCTAGAATTGAAGAGGTCCTTGAGTGGAGTATTTCTAACCCAGTACTAGACTATTTTTCTTTTCGTATGTCTCCAGGACCCCTCGACTACTTGCTTCTCGTAGGAAACAGCTCTCTGTAGGTGTCTCCATGAAATAGCCCTAGCGGAGAGGTAGTGAATGGAGCCACAGCTTGCTAACTTTGGGAAGTATCTTGACGCTCCGCTGGCCGCTGCTCGCGGAGAGCCACTGCGTGGAGCCTTGCTCGCTACGCTCGACTTCTGAATTCTCAAGGTACAGCTCTATATGTTCTTCAGATTGCCATAGATGTAGAACATATGAAAGTAATATAGTAGAGATATGTAGTGAAAATATGTAGAGATAGAGGGTATGATGTTCAGAACCGCTGCACCACATCAACTGCCATTACTGGAGAACTGGAGTTCCTCAGAGCAGAGCAGAGCAGAGGCATAGGTTCAGGTTTGGCTCAGGTTGCAACTTCTTGAAGTTCGTCCGGGTAACACATTCTTGGTTAGGCTGAGACAAAGTTCGCAAACTTGACAAATACCAGAGCGCAATATCAACAAAGTGTCAATACCAACTGAGTAGATCAAACAGGTGATCTATTTAATCTAATAGACAGATATATACATATAGATACCAAAATGGCGTCACAGATCCATTTTCTTGACATCAAGGGGAAGCCATTGCTTTCTCGAGATTATAAAGGAGACATACCTACTGGTACAATTGATAGATTTCCTATCTTATTATTAGAACAGGAAGAAGATGAAGAAGTTGGTTACAAGCCATTTATAATTAATCAAGGAATTAATTATATTTATATACTTCATAATAACTTATATATATGCGCTCTTACGAGAAAAAATGAAAATGTTATGGAAATAATTATCTTCTTAGGTAAATTGATTGAAGTAATGACTCAATACTTCAAGAGTTTAGAAGAAGAATCAATTAGAGATAACTTTGTGGTAATCTATGAATTATTAGACGAAATGATGGATTTTGGTAGTCCCCAAATCACCGATCCAAAGATTTTGAAACAGTATATCACACAAGATTATTATAAATTAATTAGAAAACTGACTAATAGATTAGTTCAACCTCCAAATGCTGTAACAAACGCAGTATCGTGGAGAAATGAAGGAATTGTTTATAAGAAAAACGAAGCATTTTTGGATGTAATTGAGCTGATAAATATGTTAATCAGTGCTAATGGACAAGTATTGAATAGCGAAATATTAGGTGAAATCAAAATTAAGCTGCATCTTAGTGGTATGCCAGATTTAAGATTAGGGCTCAATGATAAGAATATATTTAACATGGTTGGAGGAGGTTTAGGGGGATCAATAACTGAATTAGCATCTGCAGGTGCAGGTGTATCTACTGATTCAAATATACCAAACGCTTCCAATTCAAAAGGAATTGAAATGGAAGATATAAAATTTCATCAATGTGTTCGACTTTCAAAATTTGAAAATGAAAGAATTATTACATTTATACCACCAGATGGAGAATTTGTCTTGATGTCTTATAGATTATCTTCGACTCAATTTCTTATGAAACCATTAATTTTAGTTAATTGTAAAACTAAAGTTCATAAACATTCCAGAATAGAAATCTTATGTTCTGTTAAGGCTCAAATTAAGAGAAAATCTACTGCTAATAACGTGGAAGTCATTATACCAATCCCAGAAGATGCTGATACTCCTAAATTTACTCCTGAATATGGTACTGTCAAATGGTATCCTGAAAGATCTGAAGTTGTATGGAAATTGAAAACTTTCTCAGGTGGTAAACAATATCAAATGAAAGCAGAGTTAGGTCTTCCTGCAGTAAATGATACTGAAGAATTACTTTCCAAGAAACCAATCAAGGTGAAGTTTTCCATTCCTTATTTCACCACTTCTGGCATCCAAGTTCGCTATTTAAGAATCAATGAACCAAAATTACAATATCAATCATATCCTTGGGTTAGATATGTTACTCAATCGGGCGATGATTACACTGTCAGAATGAAGTAGAGCAAATATAAGGAATTAAAATAGAAATCGGCACAATAACTTTTCGGTATCATAGTCGACCGATTACAGGATCTTCTTTATCTGCCCATAGAATTGAATCATCCTGTCTTTTCGTTTCGTTGATCTGTTATTTGTACGTTCTATACTTGTTCATAAAGGTATGTGATTTATTTAAATTTCATAGCAAAGGATGTTTACTTTTGGGTATACCCTCATCATAGAATAGTTAAGGTGCTATCTCATTAGCTCACATATGAATACTGCCCGTAAGCAAGGGAAAGGGTACCAAAAAAAAAAAGAAAGGAAATATGAAGAGTTGTAAACCACCACCTATGACTCCAATTTTTTTTTTATAATAAGCCCTGTATTGACTTGTCTCTATTATCATACAAATTTCACGGACAAGGAAGCTATTTTCTGTCACTCAGACCCACGAAGTGACTCTAGCAACCCTCTTGGAGACAAATATATCGGTCATATCTGTTAGAATCTTTCTTGAATAGAAATTTGCAAAATCTCGTCTGAGAGAAATAACAAACTAATTCACTTGTGTAGATTAATCACTAAAGTAAACATTATACTATCAATTATGATGTGTATTGCATAGAGATGATGTACCAACACTTGCACCAAATTGACCATACCCCAGAATGAACAACTTCCTGGATCATCGAGGGCCTGCATATAATGTTGATTCAGGCCAAAATGGTATACCTTAACATTGGGATAGTCTACATCAAACTCTGATTCTTCATACTGACCCATATCTTTATATCTGGTGTTTAGATGATATTTCAAGAGAAGTATTTGTCAAAAATTGTACATGATACGATTGATAATTATCAACGAAACTCGAAAACAAAGAAACTTAAACATTTGGTAACTAAAAACGAGCACATAATTGTAGAGCTTGTAAAGAAGGACAACAAGTTTCAACATGAATTGAAAGATACAGTACTTAAAAGAGATTACTATATAAATAAATTAAATAAAAGTTTAGATGATATTGTGGCGAGTAATATTAAGACAGTTATAGATGAAGATACAAACACCCAGAACGCTAAAGTTTCTGATCAAAGTGTAAGTCTAGATCCGAAATATATTTGCACCAGATATCATGCGAAGAAGTATCTTGAAACTCTAGATGAGTCTACCAAGACTTCCTTAAACCAAGTAATTCAGCGACATGCAAAATTTCAAGGATATTATGCTCATCAAAGAAAAAGTTTGATATCGAATCCAAGTTTTAATGATGAACAAGTTGCCCAGAAATTAATTGAATTGGATAACGAAACATACTCAAAGCAGAAAGAATCGAATGATGAAAACATTATCCTTCTAAGACAATTGGGAATTCCGTTTTTTTGTCTTCATGAAGGATGGGCTTATCCAGACTTAGACCATGATAGGGAATACATCTTAAATGTTTTGATGGACATGAACCGTTCAGCAGACCGTAGAGATAACAATTGCGCATCAGCGATCTAACTTGGACCAACAAACTCGTCTTGATCAACCACCAAGCCCTCGTTCTACACCACAGTATTTGACAAAAAAGATAAAAAAAAAATTAAAAATATATTATGTAATCCTTTCTTAGGACATATATACATGCAAAGCGATAATAAAAACTTATAAAATCTTTGAATTGAATGAATGAGTTATGGGATTAGGTGTCATTCTTAGACCATTTCTAACCCATTATGAATTGGCAAAGCGAACAGAATCGCAAGCAAAACATAATTTTCTTTTTTTCTTTTTTTTTTTTTGCTTTTTTTTCTTTTGATGTTCCTGTTTGTTTATTGAAGAAGTAAAGTGAGAATGATGTATCTATTTTCATCATAATGTTGTTGTTTTAATGATCTTCCTAAAAATTATCTGTAACACATCCAGTTGAGGCATCACTGACTAAATGAGCATATTTGGCTAAAGTACCTCTATTGAATCTTGGAGCTGGAGCAGTCCACTTCTTCTTTCTTTCTGCAAGTTCATCTTCTGATACTAACAAATCAATGGCATTATTTTCAGCATCAATAACGATGGTATCACCATCATAAACAAGTGCAATTGGACCTCCTACGGCCGCTTCAGGTACAATATGACCAATCAAGAAACCATGAGATCCTCCAGAAAATCTACCATCAGTTAAAAGTGCAACGTCTTTACCAAGACCATAACCCATTAAAGCTGATGAAGGTTTTAACATTTCTGGCATACCTGGTCCACCTTTTGGACCTTCATATCTGATAACACATACAGTTTTAACTCCCTTTTTAATTTCTCCTCTTTCTAATGCACCAATGAAAGCTTCTTCATCATCGAAAACTCTTGCTTCACCTTTAAAATAAGTTCCTTCTTTACCAGTAATTTTACCAACTGCAGAACCTGGAGCTAAAGTACCTTTCAAAATTTGTAAATGACCACTTGGTTTTAAAGGATTGGTAAGTGGTCTAATAATGTCTTGACCTTCAGTTAATCCACGAAGATTTTCTAAATTTTCTGCAATAGTCTTACCAGTAACTGTCAAACAACTACCATCAATTTTACCTTCTTCTAAAAGCATTTTCATTACTGCTGGAGTACCACCGTATTTTTGTAAATCAGCCATAACGTATTTTCCAGATGGTTTGAAATCAGCAAGTAAAGGAGTTGAATCGGAAATTCTTTGGAAATCATCAACAGTTAACTCAATATCAACCGAATGAGCAATGGCAATCAAATGTAACACAGCATTAGTTGAACCACCAGTAGCAATAATATAAGTAATGGCATTTTCAAAAGCCTTTTTAGTCATTATATCACGAGGTTTAATATCTAATACTAATAAATTCTTAATTGCTTCACCAATATTATCTAATTCAAATTCTTTCTCTTTAGAAATAGCAGGAGCAGATGATGAATATGGTAAAGACATACCTAAAACTTCAGCAGCTGAAGCCATTGTATTAGCAGTATACATACCACCACAAGCTCCAGCTCCAGGACAAGAATGTTTAACAATATCATTTCTTTGTTCTTCAGTAATCTGTTTAGATAAATATTGTCCATAAGATTGGAAAGCACTTATAATATCAATCTTATCTGGGATAACAGATTTAGGAGTATCTCCACCACAAGTAGGAGAACCAGGCATAATAGTACCACCATAAACCATAATACTTGGTCTATTATGTCTACCCATTGCCATTAAAGTACCAGGCATATTCTTATCACAAGAAGGAATTGCAATATTAGCATCGTACATTTGGGCCATAGTCATAGTTTCAAATGAATCTGCGATAATTTCTCTTGATTGTAAAGAATATTTCATACCTGCTGTACCATTAGTGATACCATCAGATACTCCAATAGAGTTAAATTGCATAGCTTTCAATCCTGCCTTATTAACTGATTCTGTACATCTATCATTAAACTTCATTAAATGCATGTTACATGGATTTCCAGACCACCAAACTGAACCAACACCAATTTGTGCTTTGTTCATATCATCCTCACTGAATCCAGTAGCATAAAGCATAGCTTGTGATGCACCTTGAGACTTATGTTGAGTGACGATTGATGAGTACTTATTTAATTTCTTCACTGGTTTACTATTAAACACAGGAGTTGTGGATGCAAAGCCACGAACTCCATTTAAGGTAGTTCTAGGTAATGAGACCTTCATGTTTCTGAAATTTTGTGTGTAAAGAAACAAAAGTAAGAAAAAAAAATGAATAACAATCCCTGATCTTTATGTGAACTGATGGAAAATTCAATCGGATCAGCGGTTCAGAAACGATTACTCATTCCAGTGGAAAATCGAATTTGAATTTTTTTTTTGTTCTTTGGCTTCTTCGCTTCTCGTCCAATGATCGGGTGGGATAAAGTAATCCTGCTCATGTGATATATCACGTGCCTGTCCAGAAAGCAAGATTACCTGTCTTGTGGGACCATTTTATGGTGAAATAGTTGACGTTCATTGATTTGCTTTCACCTACTCTAGCTGGCGACCTTCCTGGCTTGAGAACAACTCTTTTGTCAAAGAAATATAGCCATGTTTACCTCAAACATCGTTCTGTCAAATTCGTTGTACATTACCTTTAGGTCCTGTATGTTGTTCACCTGCAACCAAATATTTTGTTCCTGTCTCCTGTTGTTGTTCAGACTGGGCCAGTAAGGCAGAGAGATCTTGCGCACAGTTCAACTGTTCCCCCATTAGTAGAGGGATCAACCTGCGATTATGTTTTTAGGTTGAAAGAGACATTACCAAATACGCTCCGCTCGGGCCATTTCATGGAGACTCCTGCGCAGGGCTGTTCCCTTCGGGAATCCCAGAACTCGAGCGCAGCGAGCTAGACTCCATGTAGTGGCTCTCCGCGAGCAGCGGCCAGCGGAGCGTCCAAGGCTCCCCTAACTTTTAGCGAGCTCAAAAAAAACAGCACTAAAATACGTGTTGCTTATATGCAGTACATTTATCTCAGTCACTTTAGGGGTGTTTAAAAGGATGAAGAAGTCATTTAATATGGTGTTTGAGTAGATTAAACAATTAAATACATTACTCGGACAGACTCAAGCCACTTAGAGAGAATGTCTAGTATCGCTGGCAATCAATAAACCAGCTAGAAAAATGTTTCATATGCAGGATGTGTATTACAGTATGGGCTGGGCAAGTTCCCTTGATGTAGTGCGTTTCGTTTCTCTGGCGCTCGGCAAGGGCCATTTCATGGCGACTCCCGCGGAGGGCTGTTCCCTTCGGGAATCTCAGAAACTCGAGCGTAGCGAGCCAGGCTCCAGGCAGTGGCTCTCCGCGAGTAGCGGCCAGCGGAGCGTCCAAGGCTCCCCTAAAAATTGGCCCGCTGCGAGAGTTGAGTGTCTTCGTCCGCTCCGCTTGGGCCATTTCATGGAGACTCCTGCGGAGGGCTGT
>JAKTYG010000261.1:0-15351 GCA_030564725.1 Chernovozyma sophiae-reginae | reverse complement strand
GCAGTGAAGCTTTTAGCGGTGCTACTATCAATGTTTGCTGCTATAAACAGAAGCAAACTCAACTACTCTTTGGGTCGCAATTACATCCTAATAAGAACAGAACCAATGGTTTGTTGCACCTACAATGAACTCCACTTACCAACTTGGAATACTCAGATGCTAAATCTTTACATCATAAAGGACCCCTATAGTTTATTAGCGTGTAGAAATGTTAGTGCTCATGATCTTGCACCAATGCTCTTACCTATGAGTCTACCTGATTTGCAATATAAATACTTGGGACAAAAATCCAAACTTCGAGATCAAGTTTTGTTCTGCAGAATTGGTTCATTATTCATTTCGAAAGTTAATTTGCCATAAAACATATAATACTTTGCTTAATCACTCAAAAATGAAATCATCTTTTGCTTTCGTTACCTTGTTGATCTGCGCTTCAGTGAATGCCAATGTTCTGAACTATGCTTTGAAGAGAGCAGACGAAACAGGTGTTGCTCTTGATCTGGCAGCAGCAGCAGGTACTGCCGCAGTAGGCTCTGGTATTGGTGGTGTTCTTGATACTTCCGTGTCTGCCGCCACTGGTGCTGTTAGTACCGCTACCTCTGGTGCTGCTGGTGCTGCAAGCACTGCCATGGCTGGTGCTGTTTCTGGTGCATCTGATGCTACTTCTGGTGCTGCTTCCGGTGGTTCTGGTGCTGCAAGTACTGTTGCTTCTGGTGCTGCTTCTGGTGGTTCCTCAGCCTCCGGTTCTAAATCAAGCTCCACCGGTTCTACATCTCCTAGCTCTGATTATATAGGTTCTGGTTCTTCTGAATCTTCCGGATCTGTAAGCTCTGGTTCTGGTTCCAGTTCTGGCTCCTCTAGTTCTTCTGCTTCTAGTAGCTCATCTTCTTCTAGTAAGTCTGGAAGTGGAGCTCAAGCACTTCGTAGTGCCTCCTCTGGTTACGCAATAGCATTTGCCATCGGTGCTGGTGCTTTATTGGTCTAATAAAGTCATACTCTAAAATTATAAGCTTTCCAAATTAGTGTTACTATCAAAAAAACAATATAAATAATGTTCAGACCTCTATTGAATCGTTTTGTTCTGTAGAAAATGATGAGTTGGAGCCTTCTAATGTACGTGCATCACTAAAAGTGACCCTCATGAATTGGTTTTGCTTCACTTTATATCTCCAACCATTCACAACTTCGATACATAATCGTTAAGTATTTGATACATGTCAACTTCAATCACTCGTGCATCAACTATTGGGATTTGAGATATAACAGAAACAATTATAGAAGAAATTTTACTTGAAATGCAATAAAAATCCTCCATTCCTCTAATGAAAATATTATCCTTTTTTCGTAGCTTAGTAACATCGACATATATATCTGATGTCCAGGAAATGTCTCTCTCTATCAAATATTTATTAACATCAACAATTTCGTACGATTCCCCTATGTTTGTTGTATCACCTTCCTCATCTTGATCTCTATCAGGAACGATACTATCGTTAACTTCACCTACTTGGAAAGCAAAATCGGATAATTCTATGTTTAAACCACACCCTAGTAATTTAGTAAATGCTTCTTTTAAAGTCCAATATTGATTAAATTGAACATATCTTTCTTCTATATCTTTAATATTGAGTAGATGGTTGTATTCTTTTACGTCAAATATTTGTTGGAAATCCTCCAAACAGCTCGTTGGGGAAATTCTTTGCACTGAATGAGATAAATCGATCCCGATAGATTTATTAGAATCAAATTGAATTACTATACTCAAGACATCATTTGAAGTACTTGAATTGAATTCAAATTGTCGATTTTCATACTGTTCTAATAGAAATGGTTTGCCAAATTGGTTATATCTAAAGTCAACTTGTTGGAACACATCATTGTTATTAGTCACACAATTTAGGATCAACCTTGTGAATATTCTATTCGCTAAGTCTTTTACAATGCCAAATTTCTTGGAACGAACTTGAAGTTGCTCCTTTAGAGAAAGTAATCTCAAGCAGTACTCAAAATTAAAATCATCAGATAGAAACTCGATCAATTTATCATTTATGGATACTATAAATACCACCGTGTTGGAAGGGTTTAGAGAATTGAATTGTTCATAAAACAGCATTAGAACGGACGTCACTTGGTTGTGAAGATAAGGTAACAGATTGCCCTTTGCTCTATATCAATCTGAAAATCTAATTATATCATTCAACAATATTATACTAATTCATAAGAAGTGAAAAGAAAAAAGTGAAGACGAAGCAAAGAAGCTGCAGCAGGTTGTGAAAAAGGCTGAGACCATGAAGTGAAGACAAAGAAGACTTTGGATAACAATTTTGGTGCGATCATGGTGCGATCTTGGTGCTATCTCGGAGCCATCTTCGTGCGACTTTGGGCTCTCTTGGTGCGATTTTGGTGTTATCTTCGATTTTGTCCTCAGCTTGAGACGATAGAGAAACCAAGATGAACAAAATAGTTCAACAAAGAAGTGAGTGGCAAATGAAGAGGTTTATACAGCGCTACAAAAATATGCAAAGCTTCAAACTAGTATACCAAGTTATCACACGATACTACTTTTGTACTGAATCTACTTGACACTACGACTCTACAGAGCTTCTTCTCACAGTTATTAATCATTTTTCAGTAACCTGCTTTCCAAAAAACCAGCAAGGAACGACAATTTTAACCTGCTAAAATTGATTAATTAAATCACATATATGATTGGAAATAAACTGTTCTATCCATTTAATCGGAATCTTGAGCTGTTACACTATAAAATTTACTATAACCAGCTCCTTCATATGGATTCTTAAGAGCTTCTTTATAAGCTGCTAGTATCACCTTCTTTGCCTTTTCTCGACTCTCCTCTGATAACTGATAATGGTATGCAATCCTACTTCCTAACTTAATACCTTCTTGTTCGGATAATCTATTCACCAATTCAGGGTTAATTTTACTTTTGGCAAAATCAATAAAAACAAAGTTTGTTTCAACAGGATGTTCTAAGGCAATACCATTTTCTTCACAAACTGCTCCCAATTCTTTTGCCCATTGATGAGTTAATCTCAATTTCGAAAAATTGTCATCAATTGCAACGCTTGCCATACTGGCAATTATTCCAGATTGCCTAATTCCTCCACCATTCTGTTTCTTAAAATGATTTGCCTTTAATATGAACTTCTTTTCTCCAACAAGTACTGATCCAATTGGTGCTCCTAAACTTTTAGACAAGCAAAGAGAAACTGAATCAAAATATTTACAATATTCTTCAATTGAAATTCCTGTCTCTGCTGAAGCGTTCCATAATCTTGCACCATCTAAATGTAATTTAACTTTATTTTTCTTACAAAAATCACTAATAAGCTTAATTTCTTCTAATGGGAATATCATTCCATGTAAAGTATTTTCCAATGATATTACTTTAGTTGGAGCTCCATGAATTTCTCCATCTTCGGGAACAAAATTTGGTAAAATATCATCTTTTAGAGTCAAATGGATCCCATTTTTGGGGATTATTGCCTGTACAATTGCTTGAGATAAAGTTGGTAATCCACCAGCTTCATGAACATATACATGAGATCTATGATCACAAAGAACACTGTGGGGTGGTTGAAATAAATTGGTTCTAAGACCAATTTGGTTTGAGAGAGTACCACTAACACAGAAAAGTCCAGCAGGTTTGCCAGCAATTTTAGCTACTTTATTTTCAAGATCAATTGTTGTTTGATCTTCATTATAAACTGCATCACCCAATGATGATTTCAGAAGAGCATTAATCATTGCGATTGTTGGGGTGGTGAAAGTATCACTTCTGAATTCATTCAGTGCAGGAGATGTTTCAAAAGACATTATTGACTATTGTTAAGTTTGATTAGAGGTAGAACAAAAAGATATATATATATTAATGAATTGAAAAAAAAGTCCAGTTCATCAGCAATCAGTCGTCTTATATAAAGAGTTTTGACAGAGTCAAGACGTTACAAATATCGAGACTGTATGCAGGTGCGGCATCAAAGATACGAGAGAGAGTTAGAGTCAGCAATTGAAATTTAAGGACATAGAAAAATGGCAGATTTAGAAGAAAATAGAATAAAAGAAAGTGTAGAAGTAGTATGGATAGAGGAGGGTAACCAAAATTTCCGGCATAAGAAGAATATAAGAGAATTCCTTGATGATATTGTAAGACTTAAATTTAGGTTACTCAGTATGCGGTGTGATTTCTGGACCCTTTAAGAAGTTGGATTCTATGCTCACGGTACGGCATGCAGTTCCAGATTCTTCTGATTTTTCTGGTTTTTTTGATTTTTTTGATTTTTCACTTTCTTATCAATCTCCATACAAATAGTGTTACGCTCTCACCACATTGATGAGAGCCAAAGAAAAATTTCATAGCTACGTACATAGGGCCATTATGTGATCGAACTGGATTTTTTATTTACTTGAGTCCATTCGAACAATATTATTTCATTTGTAGCAAGATAAAACAAATTAGTTTACTCTATCTAAAGAGTAAGAGTCCAAGTATTTAATTTTGATGGATTTTTCACCAAAACTCTACCCCTCGTAAAGCCCCTCCCTCCCCCATCATTTAGGCTCATGTATCTGTCTGTCACGTCAAAACTTTTCACAACCTAATCCAGAGAATAAATTAATTTCAATCTCCGAACTATTCCCCCGGCCCCTCTAACCAGCAAAGTAAATAATATTTGACTCGAACTTAGGATCTAGGTCAAATTTATCGTCATTTGTAAGCAACCTCCTATCCATGGAGTTGCTGAGGTTTCAATGAGCTATCCAAGCGAACCCTAACGGGGATGGCCCATATTCAAACAGGTTGCTCGCGGCTGCAAGTGCTCTATTGAGAAGTCAGATGCGAGCGGATTGCCAATTCAGCACTTTAAGTCGAGGTTACACAAAGGTCTCCTCTCCACCAAACTACCCGATAAGGGCATCAAGTACAACCAATCCAAGATCAAGGTGGGGAATTTGATTCCTTCGGAGTATTTATACACCAATTGTCCTCTGAATTCTTGAACTATTAGCTTGAAAAATTTCATTTTCAATCAATAAAAACTTTGTAATTCAATTGTTATCCTCAGTATTATAGTTTTTTTTTTTTTTTCCTTTTGTTCGAAATATCATTTACCTAAATCATGTCTTTACCTTTACTGTATGAAGTTACTCTTCCAAACGGAATCAAATTCGATCAACCTTCAGGATTATACATTGATAATGAATTTGTTAAATCAAAAGCTGGTAAGACTCTTGATTCTATAAATCCTTCAACTAGTGAAGTTAATGGTACTGTGTATGCCGCAGAAGCAGAAGATGTAGACATTGCTGTAAACTCTGCCAAAGTTGCTTTCAAGCTGTGGAAGAAATTAACTGGAGTTCAAAGAGGAAAGCTCTTATTCAAATTGGCAGATCTTCTTGAAAAGGATCTTGACCTTATTAGTGCAATCGAAGCTTGGGATTCAGGAAAAACTTTAGCACAAAATGCCATATATGATGTTAAAGAAGCAATCAATGTATTCAAATATTACGCTGGATGGGCTGATAAGATTCAAGGTAGAGTAATTCAAAACAATCCTAAGACTTTAGGTTATACTATTCATGAACCATATGGAGTATGTGGACAAATTATTCCATGGAATTATCCAATTCTTATGGCTACTTGGAAATTGGCTCCAGCTTTGGCTGCCGGTAATGTTGTTATTTTAAAATCTTCAGAAATCACTCCTTTATCAATTTTATATTTGGCTCAATATTTTAAGAAAGCAGGATTCCCAGCTGGAGTTGTTAATATTTTGTCAGGTTTTGGTGCTACTTGTGGTAAGGCAATTGCAAGTCATTCAGGAGTTGATAAAGTTGCATTTACTGGATCAACTGCAACTGGTAAAATCATTCAACAATTGGCAGCTTCAAATTTGAAAGCAGTTACTTTAGAATGTGGTGGTAAATCTCCTTTAATTATTAGGGCTGATGCAGATTTAGATCAAGCAATTAAATGGGCAGCAGTTGGTATAATGTCAAATCAAGGACAAATTTGTACTTCAACTTCAAGAATTTATATTCATGAATCAGTTTATGAAGAATTCTTGAAAGGTTTTGCTGCTCATGTTAAAGAAGAATATAAACAAGGACCAATGTTTAATGAAGATGCAGTAGTTGGACCTCAAGTTTCTCAACAACAATTTGACAAAATTTTATCTTATATTGATATTGGTAAGAAAGAAGGTGCAAGAGTTGTTCTTGGAGGTGAAAGAAATTCTGAAGGTGAATTATCAAAAGGATATTTCATTAAACCAACCATTTTTGCTGATGTTTCACCAAAGATGAGAATTGTAAATGAAGAAATTTTTGGACCAGTTGTTTCCTGTGGTAAATTTTCTAGTGATGAAGAAGCAATAACGTATGCTAATCAAACTGAATATGGATTAGGTGCTTCAATCTTCACTAAAGATATTACTGTTGCACATCAAATGGCTAGTGATATTGAAGCTGGTATGGTTTGGATCAATTCTTCAAATGATTCTGATTACCATATACCATTTGGAGGGGTCAAGATGAGTGGTGTTGGAAGAGAACTTGGTGAATATGGTTTAACTACTTACACGCAAGCAAAGGCAGTTTACGTAAATTTAGGAAACAAGTTATAGATGTTCAATATTTCTAGTGAATAGATGAGAAGATGTAATTATGACAAAGGGTTGACAATTGTAGAATGTGTGTGAGCTGGATCTGGACGATCATGGTCAATCGTGGAAGACGGTGTGACATAGGATGGATGATTCTGTGACTTGCTGCTTGTGCTTGGAGCGCTCTGTTTGCTCAGTTAGCACACCTCGCTCGTTTGCCCAGCGCTCAGGGTTCCAAAGTGACCAGTCGCTGAACATTAACGCCCAGCTCAAAGCTGAGCATATTTACGCCTACTCCTTCACATGGACGGCCAACTCAAAAATCCCTTTCTCCCCACTCCCATAACTCCAGTAACTCACTCAAAACCGGTCTCTATGCAACTTCTCATCTCTGCCGGTCTAATAATCACCGGTTTACCCTCCTCTCATCATCATATTCGTCCAATATTAAGAATTTGCACCCATGAACCAAGCGAATATTTTTCGCAAATTGCTGCAATGTTGCCCTTGTGAGATTGATTGGTTGTCTGCAGAATGGCATGCTTACCCCTATAGTTCTCTATACGTTCTCCAGGTTTGCTGTGGAACTTAAACAATGATCATTAATTCCTTTGGTTCAGATTATTTATGGTCTCGAAACTGATATTATTGAATTCCTATTCGTATGGCATTTGGTAATATGACCGGAAACCAACCCTCAAATTCAATTCTAGTCCTTCCTGACAATATTCTTCGGGAGATATTTGAGTATGTTACACAATATGATTTGATCAATTTAATGTTGGTTAACAATCTTTTCTACCAGCTTTCAATCACTAGACTATACAAAAGAATAACTATCATATTAAATGCTGAGTTTCCGAATCGATATCAGAATGACTCTGCAAGATTTGTACGAGAGAATGGGATCAAACATATGGATAGTGCGTTGATATTGAATTATTGCAATCTAATGAAATTCACTCGCTTGATTGTTGAAAACCCAAGGTTGGTGCAATACATAAAGGTTTTCGTTTTTGATAAATGTTCTTCCAAATATATTTCAAGAAATCAACTGAGTATTGAATTGAAGAAATCAGAAGAGGTGAATAATCTGAAAATGGAGCTCTTGGAACGGGAGCCACCACGGGAGGATCTTGAAGAACTGGAGGGATTCCAATTGACGTATGAAATGCTGATTACTAGATTGAGCGATTCTGATGATGTGATGCCGCTGCTGCTGCTGCTTCTGGTTCCACCGTCTCCTTCACCACCACCACCACCTTCTGTACTGCTACTTTCTTCACCTCCTCCGTCATCACACCTATCATCACCACCTTTTGCTAACCTGGTACTACTCCAACTCCATAACGAACTTCACGATTCAAATCTTGATCTGTATCAACCAAATCTTCTTCTGCATAATATCCCTAATACCGCAGAGCAAAATCTTGATCCTTCATCTGATCATCAACTAGAACTGCTCTCATCCTCATATAATCAACTGGACCTTGTTACTGTAATTCCTTTAAATGATATCCATACAGAAATTATTGAATATCTAGGGAAAATATCGAATTCAATTAATTTTCTTCACATCACTTTCACCGATTTCCTGCAAGGTATAGAAAAATTAACCAAATTCATCAAAAATGAAAATGTTAGAATTCAATTGTTTAAGCTTTTTGTCAGCAATTTGAAGGACATTTACGAACCAATAATTCCTCCAGTATTAACTAATTTGTTTCTAATGCTAGATGAAAATGAATTGGAAACTTTATCAGAAATAGATTTAAGTGAAAAACCTTTCGATATATTTTATTCTTTAAGGACTCTTACATGTCTGACTACTGAACATTTTGGTTTAGAGATTATAAAAAAGCTCAAACCAAGATTCTATATGAATGATGATTTATTTAAGTTGAGATTAAAAGGATTAACTCTATTTCATTGTCACAAAACAGATCAAGAATTAAATGTGATTGAGAATAATGAATATCTTAGATCGATAAATAAAAAATTGAGCTTTGAAATTATTGAAAATAAGATTGATATCAAATTTTTAAATCAATTATACCTTAAAATTGATTGTAATGAAGCTAGATCTTTAAATTGCAATTGTTTTGAAAAATTTTTCAATAATTTTACTAAATATCTGAACTCAAATAATGGGTTACTTAATTTGAAAACTTTCGAATTGGAACTTTTCCCTAATTTAGAATGGCTAAGACCTCATCAAGTTCTTGAAAATGTATTATCTCCATTGGGATCCTTTATTGATAGTTTAAAAGGATTGGAAAGATTAACTATTGATTTTTCAACTTTAGGATTTAAAATGTTTGATAATGGGATGGGTATGAGTTCTAACTTATTGAATAAATTAAGCGAAAGATTAATGCAAGCATTTTTCTTGTCAATTTTTCAGAATTCTAACTTGAAGACACTTCAGTTACCTGATTTTTTAACATCATTTATTTATTATAAACCAGAATTTTATGAATCTTTATTACATACATGTCAATGTTGGGGTTGCAATTTGGTTATAGAGAAATTGCATGAATTATTTTATCCTTTGAAAACTGACGAAATGGATATTTATAGTGACAATGATGAACATGATGATGTTGATGGGAATGAAGTATTAGATTTTGAATCAACTTTATATTTACTTATTGGCTTTATTTTAGGGAAACTTCAAGCTGATAGAGAAGTTTGCATACCTATCAAACAAAATACTTTTAATTTTAACAATTATCCGATTTTTAAAGGACAACTGCATACTTTACATAATCAATTTCATGACCAAATCAATTGTGAATGTGATTTAAGTAATGACCCGTTAGGAATCAGTGAATCAAGTATTGATAACTTAGTAACCACTTATTTAATTCATCAGTTGAGACCAATAATTAGATATTTATCGAAAATATTTCATAAATTAGATAGCTTGATGATTCATGGAATATACTATCTGAAAGATCTTGAGAGAAATCAGTTCGTGCCAATATTTGATTCGGATGAATACCCTTGTGAATTTCTAGAGTCTCAATTAGATGTTATAATTAATGGAGATGTTCCAAACCTACCCTTTGGGAATTACTTGAAGATTAATTCAGATTAGGTGAAACAAAGATGAGTCAATATAACTAACTCAGTTTCTTTGTATTTGAGTTCAAAAAAAATGAAAAAGGGAAGCCATTGTGCTCTGGTATAGATCCTATATAATGGTATGGATTTTAAACAAGAGCAGAATTTTGTTTTTTTTTCTTCTTTTTTTTTTTCTTTTGTCGGGGCAGGAGGAGGACCTTGATGGTAACTCACTTCAAGTTATGCATTGCTGCAAAATTCGGGATCAGTTTCTCGTTGCTTTTTGAAACTATCTAACCCTCTTTGCTCTTTGGTAGTATTGAGGTGAGAATAGAGATGATATTTACTAAACCACCGTAATCTTCAACTTGAATTGTATCGGTCAGCAATAAATCATAATAAGATCTTATTATTTCATCGAAGTACAAGCTTGGGTCTGAAAGTAATCTTGAGAATTTTTCTATGGTTTCTTTAGTTAAGGTGAGCCCATTTTTGGACCCTACAATCTCTATTACTTTGTAGTTCTCTAACTTTGCAATTTCTTTCAAAATTGGATAAGATACTGATCCACTATTTATTACTAAATAGACAGTATAGCCGTTTGAACCAACTAAATCCTTAACAATTTTTCTATTGTAATTCAATTGATATTCCATAGTGTATATGTATTCAAACTCTGATTTAGATTGAAAATTGGAAAGTCTCATGAAAGAAGGTTTATGATAATCACTCAATGTGTAGAAATTAGACGGAGGTGATGACAATTGTACTAAATCCCATACCGAGCTTGTATACAAAATATTTGTTGGAAAGCTGTAAAGGTTCAATAATTTGACAGCTTTAGAATGCAATAACTTGTTATGAAGTTCATTGTATATGTTTAAGATTTGACTATTCAAGTTGAATTGTCTATTCCAATTGAACAATTGAGAAGATCTTGTGTCTACAAACGGAGAATATACGGAATCAATTAGAGTCTTGAGAGCTTGCTGGTTATTAGGAAATAAATCTTTCGGTGGATTATTCAATTTGTTTATGTTTTCATAATAATGTTGTTGCATTATATGATGAAGTTGCCGTTCCCAGTTGTGATTCAATATTTCATTTGGGACATTAATTGATCCAATACACTGTTTAATCACATCGAAAACTGGCGGAATGTTACATATTGCTTGATCCTGCAAGATGAATTTTAGTCGAAGATTCTTTAATTTACTGGATATAGACATATCATTATCGAACGCAGCAAAAAAAAATTGAAGAGGATGCAAGAACCTACAAAGACCAATGAGCACCTCCTAAAGAATATGGGGGACCTGTTGGAAAAAGGTAATCAAATTTTTAAAGGTTATCACGTGATGTGGGCAGTTGAGAAGATTTCGAGAGCATGCAGAGAGAATATCACCTTGCCCTCCAAGGGTAATATATTATATTAGATATAAATTACTTTTAAATACATAAAGTGGTATATTCTTTATTTTCAATATTATAGGTATAGATCAACTATCCATTAATTTAATATTGGTTTCTATACTTTCTTTTTCGTTTCATAATATTTCCACGATTCTCTAACATATAAAGTTTGACTCAGAAATTGCGATTGTACGAAAAAAATGTGGGACAATTTTTGAAATACGACGAAAATACATTACCTCGAAGAATCAACTTCCCCAATTTTTCTTTCACTCACTAGAACCAAATAAGTGGTTTATCAAGTAACCCAAACCACATGGTAAGAAAAAAGTAGAAAGAAAAAACAACCTAAAGAATAATAGAAGTGCTAATCAGTTCTTAGATGTAATTATCTTCATATGTCATTCCTTTAGGTAGAACTTACGAAAACTTTACTGACAAGTTCAGTACCTCCATAGCAAGATTGGCATGTTTGTTTGAAGCATCTCATGCATATCTATACAGGAATTGATGCACTTCACATCCATTCACCGATTGTAAAATCTTGAAATCTAGATAAAATATAATATTATTTAGCGAGATCTTACATTTTGGGAATTAAGGCGTCTACTTGCATAGACTAATCAAGAATAGTAAAATGGAAGTAATCTTCTGATGACGATGTCTTAGATCAAAAAAATCGTTATTAGTTTTTCAGATAGAGAGTTGAAATGTCAATTACAAGTAAATTCATAGAAATAAAAAAAAATAAGATATAATTGAAAGGAATAGAGAGTGTTGAAAGGAATAAAGGAGATAAATGGAAAGAAAATAATGTAGATATTGGAAAGAACGGAAAGATTTTCATTCAAATGAAGTTTTGCTAATCAGATTGCCAATTTGCAAAAAATAAAAGATTCAACTCAAACAGAACAAGTTAATGTTGATGTTTTTTTGTTGTTGCTCCTTTACTGATTTGAGATAAGGATTTATTGAACCCGCCTTGAACCATACAATTACATCAAACCGTGGTGATGACAAAAGACCCATTGGAAAAGAGCTATTTTCAACATCGAAAGAGTTGAAATAATAAAAAATAAATCTTTTGGAACGAAAATAAAAAATCAAAATGGAAACAAAATTTCATTCGCATGGTTCTGAAAGAACTCCTTGAATTCTCTTGTGAGAGAATGCGAAATAAAAAATCTGAAAGAGGTTGAGAAAATCTCAAGTTACGATCTCTTAAAATAATATTCCATTATGGTTTGTACATTCCAATGAGATCCTTTGATAAGAAGAAACATTACGAGCTTCAGTTATGGGCTGTCAAAGGAATGACTCGCCTAAAAAAAAAACAAAAAATTTGAAAAATTACAAAATACTAAATTGCCGATAAATAATCTTGATCATCAATTTTTAGTCATTGATAGATCTCAACCACCTGGGCTCCAATTTCATATAGAGACAGAAACAAAAGATCGAAAAAAACAAAAAAATAAAAAGAAAGACAAAAAACTAACTGTAAGCCAATATTTTTCAACCGTAGTCGCTTTGGCCCATTGCTGGCGATCCGAATTAAGTACGTCTATACGAATTGGTAACGGTCTTTTCGCTATTTCCAATTGGTGATCATTGTTCAACACTACCCTGTCTCCCTCTCTCCCTCTGTCCCTGTCTCCCTCTCTCCCTCTGTCCCCCTCTCCCTGTCACCCTGTCTCCCTCCATCCCTCCATCCCTCCATCCCTCCATCTCCCCACCCAGACCTCGGCTCCACTACATTTTCATCCTACACATTGTTTGTAATTACTAGTTCTATTTTTTCTTATCCTACATCTTCCTATCTCCATCCAGTATTTTTAAGAATCTCTCCAGCTGCCCACCTTCTGCCTCTCCTTGTTCTCTGCTGACAAGCTTCAAAATTGATTCAGATTTTTCTAAAACCAGGATCCTATACGACGTGCCAAGGCAAATATTTTTTAAGCTCCAATCTTCACAAAACTTCCACAACTTCTAGACTTTACTTATATAGTCCCACCTTCCAATTGCAGTTATATTTGAGTTTATAATCAAGTTTTACAGATATTCGGTTATCTAGATAACACCCTTGCATTTCAATTGCGTAAATTCTTATTTCGCAATAACAATTCCCTTATAGATTTGGATTTATTCTGCTGATTAACCGCAGCCATTACAGTTTTATCGATTTTGACCTGAATCCATCCCCTATCAAAAGAGATTGAAGTTGGATCCACAGTCCTTCATCCAAGTTCATGATCGAGGATTGAAGCTTTTTTCTTTCTCTTTCCAACATAATAAATTGCATTGTACTAATTTTGACCCCATTAGGTCAATTATCGATATTAAGTTTGTTTTTAAATGGACGCCTTCAACACCCCTTTAGCGCTTGCAAACACCTTAGGAATTGACAATGTACCGACCAATTTGAATCTGCAGCCAGAAGTTTTTGTACAGCAACAGCAGCAACACCATCAATTCCAACAGGTGATATCTCCAGAGCAGGTTCTTGTTGAACAACAACAACAACAACTTCAGGCACAAACACAACTCCAAATCCAGGCACAAGTTCAGGCGCAAGTTCAAGCCCAAGTTCAGGCGCAAGCACAAGCACAAGCGCAAGCCCAAGCACAAGTCCAAGCTCAAGCCCAGGTGCAAGCCCAAGCACAAGCACAAGCCCAAGCACAGGCTCAAGCTCAACACCAGATTCTGGCCCAAGCCCAAGCCCAAACACTAGCCCAGGTACCAGGACCAGTCCAAACTCAAGCACTTGTATCGGATGCTGAACGTTTACTGTTTTTACAACAGGGAATGGATAACTTGGCAAATGCTACCCATAACCCTAACCCAAATCTTCAATCTCTTGCCTACATACAATTACACAAGGATTTCCAGTCGACCCAATTACTGGGCCCTATGCAAGCACGAGAGCCTAATATTAAGAATGTCCAAGCAGATTTGTGTCACCAACTTCTAATCGCCGATTTATACTTATATTTAATGGATAATGGACTTCAAAGCTCAGCAAAGTCTCTATTCCAAGAAATTTGTTCAGATCTGTCTTTCAACGAGGCCGAATTAAATAGAATAATAGAGTCTAAATTGAATTCTGGCAAAAATGACAAATTTTTAGAAGACTGGTGGAGCATTTTATGGGCATCCCATGCTAATATAAACCCAGAAATGAATCAGGTCCATAATATCAAAACCAATGAATCTTCCCCGAATATTCCACTAGAACCTAACCCAGGTCCCACGTCGTCACGCAATGAGATCGTTGGTAATGTAATGCCACCACCTCCCGGAAAGCTTTCCTCTAATGCAAATATATCTCAATATCAGCAGCAGTCTAGGCTCCAGCAATTGCGTGCAGAGCAGCTGATTCAAATCCAACGACTCCAGCAGCAACAACAGCAGCTACAACAACAGCATCTTCATCCTCAGCAACAAATCAAACAAGGTAGCCCTTTGAATTCTTCCCGTTCGGACAAAGAACTTTCAGCAAGTGAAATGAAATCAAATGCGGGCCCTCAGTCAACTCATATAATAGCACCAAATCAAAATTCTCAACATAGACCACCAACTCAGTCATTAGTATCAGCTTTGGATAGTGAATCTCCAGCAAATCATGTAAATACACAAGGAGGTATGAGTCACGTCGATAATCAAGCTCTCAACGATTACCAACTAAATTTGCTAACCATGGAACAGCAAAACAACGAGCAAAAGAAACAGTTTTTGATGATGAAGCAACAACAGTATCCCATTTCACAAGCGGACATTGGTAATGTACAAGCCCAAGAACAACAATTAGCAATGCAACAGCAAATGCTAATGCAACAGCAGTTGTACTTTATGCAGCAGCAGCAACAGCAACGGTTATCCTCTGCTGGGAGTCCCACAACAACAGTAGCAAGACAGCCAAATTCAGGACTTAGTAAATCTCCTGGTGAAGCACATGAGCCACAACCTAATCCATCTCTTCATGGAGAAGTTCCTGCAAATTTAACTGAACAACAGAGGCTTGCATTTCTCCAGCGTCAGCAGCAACAAAGACAACTAATACTCCATCAACAACAGCAGCAACAGCAACAACAACAGCAACAACAACAGCAGCAGCAGCAACAACAGCAGCAACAACAGCAGCAACAGCAACAGCAACAACAGCAACAGCAGCAGCAACAGCAACCACAACAAAAGCAACAGCAACAACAGCAACCCCAAAAGCCTCAACAACAACCACAACCACAAA
>JAKTYG010000260.1:0-15433 GCA_030564725.1 Chernovozyma sophiae-reginae | reverse complement strand
TTTTTGTAATATTGGATTAAATAATAACTAATCATTTCATTACAACTTACGTAATAAAAATAAAAGAAAGAAGTTAAACATTTTCTATGTGAATCAACTGGCTCCTGCTTCCTCGTTATAATGAAGAGCCAAACAGAAACTAAATAGCAAAGCCTTTATCAGATAGCAAATGCTTAGCTAGAGTGAACTTTTTGGGCTTGTTCTTCCATTCCGCGCTTAAACATCGCAAAGTTTCAACTTTAATGAAAAGACACTTAAGTTGCATTCATTAACAACATAGAGCAAAAATAATTCGATTTCTTTTTTTTTCCCACTGCCTTGCTCCAACTTATCAAGTATCAATATACAACAGAATACTCTTGCTAAGTGAAGGTGTGTGTGGAATTGCAAACTCTGAAACATTTCGTATAGTGGAACTACGGTAAATTTCACCCCATCCATACACCCAGCAGAAATGGTTAGGTAGCCTTCGCAGTTGAAACAAGTAAAAGAAGGAAATGTTTCAGCAACCGTATGGAGAAGTTAATATTTGAAAATTGAAGGAAAAGGTTGATAAGTTTTAGTGAATAGAGTTCGTTTTAATTGTTGTGAACTATAGTCTGTCGATACAAATTTCATACCAACTGTATACTTTGGAGTTCTCTTTCTTTTCTTTCACATATAATTGACAGAAAAGGGTATCAAATCATAGTTCTTATTTAACTTTTAGGTTTTAAAGATTCCCTTACTTACTTACAAGAACTGAACTGTTTCAATTGTTAACTGTCTTACAATTAGCGCGATCGTTTCAACTTTTTTTTGTTCTTCTTCTTCTTTTTCTTGTGGAATACATTTAACTCCTGTGTCTGTCTTAGATTCATTAGTTGGTCGTCAATAGTTTGGCTTTATTGCAGAAACTATCGTTTACTAAGGAAAAAAGATCCAACTCCAATTACTCACATCTTGGTCCTCCATACTACGCGTTGAGCTGAAAGCCATTATTGAAAAGGAAATTGCCATCCACTTATAAACATAATTTATATACTTCGGTGGTTCCCTTTCCTAACTTGAGTGTCATATATTACAATTCTTATCGAACACAACTTGTCTTACGGTGTGTGGCTCAGTAGATTCAAATAACCTTTTTTTTTGAATGATAATGTCTCCGATTTCAAAACGTCATAGACCAGCTTCGCTCACCTTAGAGACTCCTTCTCATGCCGATGTTGCTCTTCGTATTGTGTCCCCCGGACTACCTCTTTTAAATAAAGAAATGAAGTCTACTGTCAAAATTTCTCAGGAGATAGAACAGCAACAAAAGAACTTGATTGCTTCTAGAAATACTGGTGGCAGCTCGAGCAATATAAATACTGCTAGTGTCAATCTGGATGGTACTTCTTCCATTTTGAACTCAAATGCTAACTATGGCACTACTCAACCGGCATCAGATCCTGAATTACTTTCAAATATATCTTCAACAAACTCTTCAACTAGTTCAGCAAACGTATCTTCTATCAAAGTTACAATTGGCGCAACTGATTCTCCTAATGATAAATCATGTGATTTAAGTGACTCGATGGATAATTTATTAACGCCTGGTAGTTCTAAGAGATTGAAGAGAGATAATGTTCCTAGTCCTTTACAAATATCAATCAGTACCGGATCTCTTTTGGAGAAACCTGCAATTAGATCTGCTCCAATACGACAATCTGTTCCCTATCGTCCACATCAAGTCATTGGACCTAGAAATGTAATTCAACAAAGAAGAATCCTCCCTTTTCAATACCCACAACTGCAACAACTGCAACAACAACTGCAACAGCAGCAGCAGCAACATGTACTACAACAAACCCCAATAACTCAGTTCAACATTCAAAGACATCGATTCAGACCACAACAGCATCATGCTTATATCCATTCACCTTATAGAAAGATGCGAGTAACAACTCCTTACTCTGTGAGTCAAGGATATCCTCCCAATGCTATTTCTCGTATTAGACAACAACCCTACTCGGCCATTGCACCTTCACAACAATACTATATTCCATCATATAATCAAGCCAATGTCCATCCTATATATTCATTTCAAAATGGACAGCAGCATCCTGGCTCTGTACCATATCACCAATACCCTCCACACATTCAACCTCCTCTGCAATCTACGCCTATCAGTAATGTTAGTTCTAATTCTCGCTCAGTTACTGATGTATATCATGGAGATTTCACCAAAGTTGCCCCTGGTAATGCCCAGCCTTTATCTTCACAATATGAATATTTTGGTCAGAATCAAGAAAATCTAAATGATGAGGATAGACTTCCCGTAACAGAAGATGAAATTCTAGAAATGCAAAAAAAGTACAAAGATAAAGATCAAGAAGATTTGGGGGATCCAGAGTCTGTAGCTATTGATGAATATGATGAGAAGCATTGCAATTTGAATTTTTCAAGAGAACAAATCTTTGGATCCATCAATCTAATGAATGAAAGTGTGTTTAGTTTTAAGATTTTTAAAAATAGTAAACCTTCGTCAACTGCCAAAGCTGGTACCAATGGCAAAAAAGAAGATTCAAAGGAGAGTAGCGCTAGCGATGGAGTTGAACATGAAAGTACAGAAACGTCCAAGAATTCAGAAGAAAATGATGAAGAGACAAAAGATGATGAAAGTGAATCAAATCGGTCAAAACCAAGTATACCTGAAGTTAAGTTGATAGAAAAAGATAAATGGTTATCACAGGAGAAGGCGAAATTCATGAAAATCTGTGAGACCAGCTGGGATGAATTTATCAGTAGTAGAGGCTGAGAAGCTGAGAGTATCGCTCAATTATTATATAAAGAAGAGTAAAGAAATACATTTGACGATAGTGTTGACGATGGTGTTGACGATAGTATTGACGATCGTTCTGTATTGAACCTCCCCTAATTCATTTGAAAGTTACATATTCAATGGTTGCTTTCATTGAACCTAAGAGTTTCTTTCTAGGCAAATAATCAAGAAGAATATAATTAAAATGCATGAATGAAACCTCATACTGAGCCCACGAGTTCTACAATCTTGCCATCTTGTTATGAAGATCGCAACTTCAAATGGATACTCATTTAATCTGTAGTATGTTGCTGTATAATCCTATCAATCTCTACGTAACCCTATAGTCCATAGACAAGCTCAAGCATCAAGCGCAAGTAATGGAAGGTAGAACAATTCTTTCTGGTTGGTGTCCTGCATGCAGTCTAATGGCAAATTGACGTTAAACCGCAGAACTCAATCATGAGTTGAAGAATCAAAGACAATACTCTTTAAAGTTCCATACACATTTCGTTCCAAGTTTCAATAATATGCGATCTGTTGGAATGCGTCTAGCGGTAGGCTATACTAATAGGCTCATATTGGCTAGATCATTTAGTAAATTATCGTTATCTAAATCCTTTAGTTCAAGAGTTTCCCAATCTTTAGCCGGAAGACAACAATTTTCTACTATATCAACCTTACGATTCAATTATAGTGACCACTTATTCCAAATCAGAAAAGACAATTCTGATAAAGATGTTGATAATGGTAAGCAAGGAACAGAGAAAGAGGAAGAGAAATCTAAAACCAACTCGAAAACTGAATCTGAAGAAGATAGAAAGGAAGAAGAAAAAATTATGAATGAATTCAAACGGAATTTGAAAAAGGACCCCAAAGCTAAGAACCCGAACCTCAGAATTTTTACATTTGACAGTAACTCCATTAAGGGGCTTCTTTGGTCGCTCGGATTATCATTTCTTATAACACTTTTCCTCTTTTATCCTAATGGCAGTAAACAAGATCAACTTTCATTTCAAGATTTCAAAACAAGATATCTTGAAAAAGGACTCGTTACCAAATTGATTGTCATTAATAAGTTTGCAGTTGAAGCAGAATTGATTCAAGGAGCTATATCTGATGAAACTTTTCAAACTCGTTCTGGCCATCCTGCAGTTGTATTTACCATTGGATCAGTTGAGTTCTTTGAAGATGAAATGAATGCTATTCAAGAGCGCTTAAATATTCCTTTAAACGAAAGATTACCAATATCTTATGAAGAAAGAGGGTCATGGTTAAACTACATTTTACCAATATTACCCACAGTTTTATTAATTGGAGGTTTATGGTACATAACTATGAGAAGAGTATCCTCACCAGGTGCTGGTGGTTCAGGTGGACCCGGTGGAATATTTCTGATAGGTAAGTCAAAGGCTAAATTATTTAATCAAGAAACAGAAGTGAAAATCAAGTTTAAAGATGTTGCCGGATGCAATGAATCTAAAGAAGAAATTATGGAATTTGTTAAATTTTTACAAGATCCTGGTAAATACGAGAAATTGGGAGCTAAGATTCCAAGAGGTGCTATTTTATCAGGACCCCCAGGAACTGGTAAGACTTTATTGGCAAAAGCAACTGCTGGAGAAGCAGGTGTTCCATTTTTGTCCGTCTCAGGTTCAGAATTTGTTGAAATGTTTGTTGGAGTTGGTGCCTCAAGAGTTCGTGATCTTTTCAAAACTGCCAGAGAAATGGCTCCTGCAATTATTTTTGTTGATGAAATCGATGCAATTGGTAAAGAAAGAGGAAATGGTAAAATGGGAGGTAATGATGAAAGAGAAAATACCTTGAATCAATTATTGGTGGAAATGGATGGATTTGAGTCACAAGACCATGTTGTAGTATTGGCAGGTACAAATCGTCCAGATATTTTAGATAAAGCTTTATTGAGACCTGGTAGATTTGATAGACATATATCTATTGATGTACCAGATGTTGAAGGTCGTAAGGATATTTTCAAAGTACACTTAAAGAAGCTCACATTGAAATGTGTTCAAGATATTCAAGCCACTCAAAAGGACACAGATTTTAAAAAATATCAAGAAGCCAAAGACCAAGCAATTGAAAAATTAGCTGGAAGGTTAAGTGCTTTGACTCCAGGCTTTGCAGGTGCAGATATTGCTAATTGTTGTAATGAAGGGGCTTTAATAGCTGCAAGAGAAGATGCTTCCTCAGTTGACACATATCACTTTGAACAAGCAATTGAGAGAGTTGTTGCTGGTTTAGAAAGAAAATCTAGAGTTATGAATTTAGAAGAAAAGAAAACTGTTGCGTATCATGAAGCTGGACATGCAATTTGTGGATGGTTTTTAGAATTTGCTGATCCTTTAGTTAAAGTTTCGATTATTCCAAGAGGACAAGGAGCTTTAGGTTATGCTCAATATTTACCAAAGGATCAATACTTAGTCTCTCAAGAACAATTTAGTCATAGAATGATAATGGCATTAGGAGGTAGAGTGAGTGAAGAGTTACATTTTGATACTGTGACAAGCGGAGCATCAGATGATTTTAAGAAAGTTACCCAAATGGCACAGCTGATGGTCACAACTCTCGGTATGTCCAAAAAATTGGGTAGTATAACTTATTCAGACCCAGGATCTAATGGAGGTTTTAAGGTACATAAATCGTATTCTGAATCTACTGCAAGAACAATTGATACCGAAGTCAAAAGACTAATTGATGAATCTTATAATGCATGTCGTAAATTATTAAGTGAAAAACTTGAACTTGTCGACATAGTTGCTAAGGAATTATTTGAAAAAGAGGTGTTGACGAGGGAAGATATGATTAGGTTGGTTGGTGCCAGACCTTTCCCAGAAAGAAACGATGCATTTGATAAGTATATACAAGGAGATGATGCTTTTAAAGGTAAACCAGACCCAAAATAATTGAACTATACCATTTACTTCTTGGTGGTTATACAGAAAATATGTTCTGTTTGTAAATAGATTGCAAAGAAAAAAAAATTTTGAAAAGATAAATAAATATGCTGAAGACTATTTGAATGAGATCCATGTTTTTTTTTGTAAATTGAAACTAGATATAGTACATATTA
This sequence comes from Chernovozyma sophiae-reginae, assembly GCA_030564725.1. Lineage (NCBI taxonomy): Eukaryota > Fungi > Ascomycota > Pichiomycetes > Serinales > Debaryomycetaceae > Chernovozyma > Chernovozyma sophiae-reginae. The sequence continues at coordinate 9,560 of JAKTYG010000260.1, read as the reverse complement.
ATACAAATGCAACAGGATTTGCATGCTCGAAGCTTCCAATGATCGTTTTCATCTGAAAAGTTCATCAATGCTTTCGTATCCTGATTCGTTCTCTCTTGTTGGTATTGCAAATTCGCTTACAGAACCTTGAAGGATCTGTCGTATCATTGGGATTTCCTCCGTGATATCTCCATCAGATTCATAAGCTTTGCTTTCTTTAGCAATCCTGGTGTTCACATGTTGATTCCCAGAAGAGAAAATATGGCGGTGTTTTGGTTCGATGTAATGCCTTGCACTAATGAAGTGTCGTCTCCATGCTAGATATCCTTCATCAGTCATGTATCCACACCCTAGTAGTGGACAAATAAACACTTGTCTTTTGGAACAACAGTGTTCAGGATAATCTGCAACATGCTGTTGGTATTCTTTTTTATTTAAAAACCATTTCTGGCATCGGAAACCATTATCGAGGGTAGATTTACATAGAATAGGTTCTCCATCCGATGTTAACGGCAACTGAGGCACATCGTATACCAAAGGAAAATCTTCTTCAAGTTTCTCAATTGTGTTCTCATCCACTTTGAAGCGATCTGACGTATCTTCTTTCACGTTGTCTATCGGGTAACCTATCGTTGCTAATTCTCTAGAATGTTTCAGTATCAAATGGCTCTGGTATTGGTATTTGTTCCCCGTACAGAAATGGCAATTTTCAAACGCACAGTCATATACATCCTTCCTTGGGGTTTTATAGGATAATGGGGAGGTAATTATCAGGAATTCTTGATCAAAATCGGTTAATTTATGAATATTCCTCTCGAATTTTGGCTCAATTTCGTCTTCTGAATCAAGTTGAGATGTCTCTGAGGTCTCTGACTGAATGTCATCCGGACTTGAGAGTTCAATTTCAGATTCAGTTATGTCTTGCTTTGAAATGAAAGGGTTATCTTCTAGGCTGCTGTTTTTATAATGACTTGATGACCTTTCCTTGTCTGTTAATGAAGATATTGGGTGTGTTAATGTAAATTCATCCTTAACATATTGGGAAACCTGTTTCGTAGGAGAAACTTTTGTCTTTTTGGTTGGGGAAGGAGTGAGCATAAGTATGTTGTCGCTATAAGTTGATATACTAGAGTTGTGACTTGCATCCAAATCCTTTGTTAAAGAGAACAAGTTCAGCTCCTTCAATTTATTTCTCAATTCATTCTTCTTCTTCTTATTTCTAGAGAGTCTTGTTCGTGCAGTAATGGTCTGCTTATCCCAATCAAATGTAGCAGACCATAAACTTGAATCTGGTCCCTGTATTGATCTACTGTTGGATCTTGCCAATGCTCTTAAATGGCCATTATCTTTTATTATATCTCCAGTGACTAAATCGATTTCGTCACTCTCCTTCTCGTCATCAATTTGTGAATATCTTGATAGTATGTCCTGCCATTTATTATGAAACTTCTTGGTACTTTGGGATTTAAGTCGATTAATTTCCTTTTGAAATTCCTCCTCAGTTTTGTATAGACTTTCAATTCCTTCTGTAAGGCTTGACAGTTCGATATCCGAATCGTTTTCAGAGTATTCTATTGATATCAGATCTTCAACATACTGTCGTTCCAGAAGCAAATAATTTGAGTTCGTATAGTTTGGGCTCGTGCCAGAGATAGATAGTCCTTGTATAGTGTCACCTTTCATGAACGTCAATGTTTATTCAGTTACAATATATTCTAACTCCTGGTAATTTCTTTCACAGGCTGGTTACATCTATTTTGTTCTTCTCTGGTTGAAAACACCAAAAGCATCCACGCGAAATTGATTTATCTGACGAAAAGGGTAATAATTGTGGAACAGATATGGGGAAAACATCTCCATTTATACCAACATAAATGAACAGAAATGAACACAAGTATACAGAAATAATCGGTAGGATATCAACAAAGGAGTTTGTCAAAAGATGCTACAGTTTAAAGTATGGCAAGGAATACTTCGATATTCAATCTACTTTGGAATTCGGTGGGTACATTACACTCAAGAGACATTTTCTCAATTTCTGTTCATAAAACTTTCATTCATATACTTTGGAAGTTCCAATATATTATTCTATTTACACGAAATTCTTCACTAAGAAGAAACTATTTACATATTCTGCCAGAAATTATTCGACGTTATCAACGGTATGCGTTCTTTCGTTGTTCTTATTATTTGCCCAACAGTTTTTAAACGCTTCCATCTCTGGAATACACTTTCTCCAATCTCCTGTATCCGCATGACATAATTGTAGTTTAAGATTCTCATCCTGACATCCTGTCTTTATTATTCGCTGGTCCCATTCGTCAGGTTCATCATCATCAACATCAGTAGCTTGTGTTTGAGGTTGCATAATATTTTATAAAAGTTGATGTACAATACCAAGCTTTGAAAGGATCAAGTGAATAGTTCATGTCCCAAAATCGTAGCAGATGATCTTTTCAAGGTACACTATATGTCACGTGCTAAGTGCTCCAGATCTGCAACCTCTACAGTTGAATCCACCTGGTTGATCATAGGTCAATCCAAACTAACCTACATGGTTAACTTCAAGTCATTGTGATAGATTTGTTTTTTTTTTTCAATACCTTTCTACAATGTTTCCACATTTCTATTATTAATTCCTATAATACATACTAATTTTTTTTTCTTAATTCTATGAAAATTCCAAAGGACCAAAGGACAACAAAACTGAATTGTCGGTTCTCCTTTTATCTTGTACGACCTTTCTATCAAACTTCATCTCCCAGTATTCTTCTTTTCACTTCATTTCATTTGCTGTTTCAGATGTGAAACGCACTTGGTCTTCATCTAAAATCCAAATCCACTTTTTGAATATGCCATAGGCTTGAGATCAGGGTGAGGAACCGCAGCAAACGTTTCGGTTTCGAGGTTCCATGGACAATTGGAATCACTAACTTCACGATAACCTTCTCCTTTATCAAGTTCAATATCATATTGAGGATTTTCAGTGAAATGGACAACTCCTCCTTTGTTTCCAGTGGAGTCACAATAATTTGGGGCACTGAATACTGTAATTAATCTTCCATTATGCTCTTCTTCAATTCCTTCCATTCTAACTTCATGAGATCTTAATATCTTTCTAATTTTATTATTAAGACAAAATCTTTCAGTAATATCAGGGCCAAATTGCATACCAATACCTCTTTTAGATGGAGAACGTCCATTAACTGTTTGAGGATCTGTCCATAATAACTCCATTGCAATACCTTCTCTTGGCGGTTGAGTTGATCCTGATGTTGGGAATCTATTCAATTGTTTAATGTCCTCCAATTTGATATTATCATTAGAAAATAAACCTCCATGCATACATAAATAGTTTCTGTTGATCAATGTCGCCAATGGTAACGCACCAAATGATTCTGCAAAACATTCGAAAATCTTTTTGGAATATTTAAATTCACATTCATCAGTAAATCCATAAGTCTTGTTCATGTCATTAGTTTCATGATTTCCTCTATTAATATAAATAGATTTTGGGTATATTATTTTAAGAATATACAAATAAAGAGCAACTTCACAAGACCATGACCCTCTATCAACGAAATCTCCATTAAATAAATAAATATGTTCATTTGAAACGTAGCCAAACTTTGAAAATAAATTCAATACATCATAAAATTGACCATGAGTATCTCCAACTACGGTAAGCTTGGTGGCGTTCGATAAATAAATTTCATCGACATTTTTCTCTGGGTTGGATTCTTGAACCACGTCAAGTTTACTATGAGGAAGTACCACTTCTACCATAGTCTTTTCTTCTCTCAATATTTCATATACTTTAGCTATAATTGCAAAGACATGTTTCTTGGGTAATTTACCTCCTTCTTTGAAAAGTTTTATTGCATATTTCAAATAATTTATATCAAGTCCTTTAATACCAACTGAAATTGGCTTTGAATCCTTATCTGTTTCATTATTTTTCGTTACATTGATTTCCAATTCGGGTCCTTCCCAGTGTTTTTCAATTAGCATACCGGAATAATCTATTTCATGAAGGGTTAATCCCTTAGATTCACTTGCAATGGCTCTTTCAAAAGCTTGCTTTTTTAAATAATTTACACATTGTTTGTAATTTTCCAACGTAAGTTTGTCATTAGGAATATGCTTTAAGATGAGTTTAAAATTGGCTTGAGCTTCTTTATAATGGAGAATGGCCATTTGTGATACACCCTTACGGTAATATGCCTTCATCATATTTGGATCCAATTTAAGTGCTTCATCACAGTCAATAATTGCAGATCCATAATTCTCCAATCTTATATGGACTTGAGCTCTATTGCTGAAAAAAATTGGATTGGTTGGATCCAATTCTATGGCTTTAGTGTATGCGTCTATAGCCTCATTAAAATGATGATCCTTTAAAAAAGCATTACCTTTATCCTTGTACTGAACTGCAGATTCAGTTGACATCTTGCTTCGTTTCTAGCCAAAAAGACGTCTTGAAGTTTTATGAAAAAAAAAAAAAATTATTAAAAGTGAAAAAAAAAAATGGTTAGGAAGAGAATTGAGCGCTGCTTTATAGAAGTTCGCGCTTAATAATAAATGATGGAGAGTGAATATCTCAAGACACTTAGAAGTGAAAGATTAACAAATCTTGAATAGATGTCCAGAAAAATCGATTCTTAATTCGTTCTCCAGTTGTGATAAAACAAAATAATCTCATATCAACTACAAATCTTTTGTCTCTTTGTCACTTGTCTTCATTTCACATTGTAAACCTTTTCCTTCAAGTTGTCTTTCATCTTCGGTTCCCCTCCAAATCATTCTCGAAAAATTCCAAATCTCAAGCTTTCTGGGGTTCGTAATGTGTGCTCTCTCTCCAAAGATTTTTGGGTATCCTGTCCGCACTCGCTTATGGTAATAATTTCCATGAACAAGAGCGAAAATGAAGACTTTCTTCGAGATAACGGATGCTCGTTCTTCGAAGAGTTCCGTACTACAGTTCCATACAATGTTATTCTATTTTTTCTTGCTAATTCAAAAATTTACTTCATTTTCTAATTATTTCAAAGCTATACTTTTATCTATTTAATTGATAAAAGTAGTTTTGTATTATCTCACTTTCCACCTTTAACCTCTTATACGTAAACCTGAAGCTGGTGCACCAATTCTTGAAATTGTTGTAATCTTACAAACATTACCTTTCTCCTTTGGCTTATATTTAGCACCAACCAAAGCTTCAGCAACAACAGGACTTCCTTTATAAATCGGAGTGAAAGTAGAACAACAAATATCAAATTCAGCATAAGGATCAAAATCAATTTCAATTGCATCACTTGCAATAGAATCAGCCTTTGCCTTCAATTTCTGTGCATGCTCAGCCCTTGTTCCACTTGTAACAAGTAATAACAATTCTCCTGCAAAATATGAAGCACTTGAGAAATTCTTATTTTTAAACGATTGAGTCATTGCAACTTGTAAAGCATTTATCTTATGAGCATTTTGTAATTTACATCTTGTAAAGTAAGCAGCTAATTCAAGGTTTCTCTTAATATCAGTGGTAGCAATCAGACGACGTTCCAATTCAATTGATAACCCTAAAATATATTCTCGACAAATTTCTAACATTTCTAAGCATTTTGCTTCATGTTCTTCTTCAGAAACTGTTATAACAGTTATAGTGTAAATTATATCTCTAAAGATTTCAATCGCTTTCTCTAAATTGTTCTCTTTGAAATATTTAAATCCAACTGAAAGTTTATCTTCTAATGCATCATAACCAGGAATAAATGGTTTAAATTTATTAGGGTTATCTTCATCATTATCTAAACGAACAAATGTTTTCATGGCAGGAACACCTTCAATACCAGGTAAATATAATTTTGACGCTTGAAAAACTTCAAAAAATCTTGATCTTAAAGGCTCAAATTCAACAATTCCTACTTGTTTATTAAGTAAAGAAGCAGCTTGATCGAAAACTCCTGCTGCTGCATATTCTGCTGGTGTCTTAGCATTACGAAGCCAATGAGCAATTTCCCCTTCGGCTTTTGTTATTGGTGCAATATCAGTTGCAAGATCACTTCCTGCATTATCAATAATATCATCTTCAATATCAAGATCATCATCATCTAAATCCCAACCATTTGCTCCTTCATCATTTAGCTCATTATCAAATTCATTGTTGTTTGAATCGTCAAATTCGTCCAAGAATTCATTGCTTTCTACAGCATCTTCAAATCCACGACCGTTATTGGATTCTGATGCATCTTCAATAGATAAGTCATCCACTTGGCCAGTGAGTAACACCTTTTCAAAGAACGATAATGAAGATTCCTTTAATGGCCAATTGCTAATTGGTTCAGATATTGGTTTTGGCATTGGTACAACTTCTCCTAGTTCAGGTAATTCAACATCTTTAACATCAACACCAGCTTCCTTTAAAATTTCTGATGCTAATTCATTTAAGCCATTTGATTTTGCTAAAGTATAAGCCAATGGTAACATTCCTGATTGAATATAAACTTGACATCTTTTCTTTATATCGTTATTGTATAATGTATTTTGAATCAAAGAGTTCAAATCTTTACGGTGTTCAGAAATGGTGGACATTTTATTTAACCTTTCTGAATCACCCTTATAAAGATACAAGAAAGACAATTTATCAAAATAATGCAATTGTTGATAAACAAATTCAGTAATGGCGATGTTACCTTGACTTAATGCTTCTTCACCTAACTTTTCCCAGATTCCACTATTATTCAAAGTTTTCGCTTGTTCAAGTGCAACTTCTAAATTACCACTTTCTAAAGCCAACTCAAATCTTGTCTCAGGATCTTCAACAAATTGCAACGCAACCTCTGGATATCCTTTCTTTTGTAAATAAGAGATAATATTCTGACCAACCAAATTTGAGTTTTTAATAATTCTTAACACTTCTCCAAAATTCTTATTGATCAAAGATTTTTTAAATCTATATTCTGTTGGATCAATTTTAATGACCTCGACTTGACCTGAACGATTTAAGCAGAATACCTTATTACCAATGACTTTAGTAATATAGACAGTATTTTCTAAAGTTTTAATTATACCGTTATCACCATTTAGTAAAGTATATTTAATATGGTTTAATGTCAGGTATAACAAAACACCAGAATCATCCCAAGCAGCACTCTTGATTCTAATGGTTTCATGCATAGAAGTAACTAATTCTAAATCTTTATTGACAATTGAAATGGTATGTTTAGACAATAATGCGATATACTGACCATCATTGGACCAGCTGCAGTATTTAACATTATTGGTACTAATTTCTCCAACTTCCTTTCTTTGTTGAACATCATAGTTAATGACCAGGTGTTGTTTGATTAATAAAATTTTACCGCTACCAACATTTCCTTGTAAGACATCAATAACTGAAGAATCCAATTGAATTGTCTTAGTAGTATTGTTATTTAAATCTTTGACACTTAACACTTTACTACTTTTAACAAAAGTAATAAATCTATTTCTTGATATAAAGCAAGCAAAGTTTCCTTCACCTTGTCTAATATCTGTTGGCTCAATTGCACCGGTAATGTGTTTCGGTAATGAGATTAAACTATACTGAGATTGCTCATTTTCACCATGAGTAACTAAAATTGAATTATCAAATTGATTATAAGATAAGGTTCTCATAAATGACCAAGTCTTACCAATTTTCTTCAAGGAAAGCATTGGTAATGATGATTCCTGTTTAACGAAATCATAAGATTGAACTTGCTTTTCGGAATTGATATAGTATAACGTTTTATTTTGGAAAATAGAAGAAGCAGGTCTTTCTCTTTCCAATTTAAAAACCATTACACCCGAGTCATGACAACAAGCAAAGAGGTTAATATGAGGATGAGTAGCAATCAACCAAAATCTATCATGCTCACGACGGAATTGTTTCACTGGTGTTCTTTTATTCAAATCCCAGACTCTAATGGTTTTATCATCACTGACTGACAAAATTAAATCTTGTCTTGGATGGAACACTGCCGCTAATACATTACCAGTATGTCCTCTACAGGTATCAACTTCCCAAGCTTTACTTTCGCTCATTCTCCATAATTTGACAAGTCTATCATCTCCAGCTGATACAATTAAAGGTAAAGTTGGATGGAAAGTTGCCCAGTTCACTCCCTTATCATGACCTTCCAAGACATATTTGACTATGGCATCAGTATTTCCAAAAATATCTTGTTGAGGTAATTGTTGTCTTTGCAATTGATCTTCAAAAGATCTAATAGAATTGGAAGTTGGAGCTGAATGCTTCTTGCGTAACCCTGAAATATCCCAAACCCTAACTGTTTGATCTAACGATGCGGAAACGATCAAATCTTCAGAAGTATGGAATTGAGCACACATGACATAATGATTATGACCAGTCAAACAAGCAATTTCTTGACGATTTTGCCAATTCCAAATTCTAATTGTTTGATCATCCGAAGCTGAAATGATCCATGGTAAATCATGGTGAAAAAATACGGTACGAATATAATCTAAGTGTCCATTAAGGGTGAAAATACATTTCCTTGTATTGAGGGACCATACTTTGATGGAATAATCATCACCACCAGAAACAAATAATGGTTGAGTAGGGTGAAAACTGACACACCTAACTGGTCCTTCGTGATCTTCAAATCTATCAATAAGAGTACCCATACGGTAATCCCAAAGCTGGATTGTTGATGAATGAAGTGATACTAATACCCAAGGTCTCTTTGGATGAAAGGCCACCCCTTTGGCACGGGATGACTTCGACTCAAACTTAGTTAGCATCTTCATATTGGTCTAACTTTATGTTACAATGCCAATCTCCAATTTGCCACAAATTTAATGATGTATTAGTGTTGAGTTTGATCACTTTTGCTCGCTCTTGGAGGTTGTTACGTGTATTTTGGTTCGTTCGTTGGAGGTGACACGACCTAATAAGAATTTGAGTACTTTGTGTGGGTGTACTGATAAAAATAGGATTCGTGTATAATTGCAAACTGGACTATTGAAAGCTGTTTAGAGAGAGAAAACTAAATGAAGAATGAGTGTGAAAATAAAAAAAAAATCTGAATAAAATTGTTACATTTCTCGACGAATCTACTTCAATTTGCACTTGTCGACTCTGGGTCACTACATATCTTTACATTGCGGTGTAGGTAGCATCTTAAACTGCTCCTATTTCTAGACTTGAAGAGCCCTTTAGAGATATTTATTTTCAGTCCTGCATAATGCTTGATCTCCTAACACGAAGATCGCGTTTTCGAATCTTTCAAAGCTTTTCGCTACAAGGTGCTCGCAGAACAGATTTTGGCACGTGCAATACATTACCTTAGTATCTGCAGTTGCTTCCAACAGAAGCTTTCTCCATTTTTCAATTCAATACTACATCACAGAGATATCTAGTACTATAATATTCAATATTTTAGACAGTTTTGTTGTTGTTGATTTTTTTGTACCACAATACGAGGTAAGTATTATTTCACTCAAAAGAGCATTGCTATGCTTCCAAAAATAAAGACAGTCATTACCCCAATGATACCATCTAGATTATATTGACCAAGAGCTAAATTAGATGAAGAGGCAGA
>JAKTYG010000259.1:0-15526 GCA_030564725.1 Chernovozyma sophiae-reginae | reverse complement strand
GTGCAGTATTCCAGTCGGAGTTTGAATTGACAGAAGTTCATCCAAACCCACCGTTTCTTTGCCAAAAAAAGGAAGATATCTTTCTAATTCAATGTCGTCACAGCAACCGCAGCTCAAACATCGGGTAACTATATTCAATCCTACTAGTTCTAACAATGATACTATCAAACGCTTGTCTCCAAATCGACTTGAGTTGCCTCTTCTTGTTGATTTTGCCAGAGAAGACAAGTATCTGATCTCTAGTCAACAACTGGTTCTACCATCTTCTATCAAGCAATTCAAAATTCAATGGTCTTCTCAGAGTTCTTACTCTTCATCTAGGAACCAATTGTTTCTTAATTACTCCGAAAGACAATCTGGTCTTCAAATCTACTCTGTTCCGTCATCTGCTGTTGATGTTGATGTTGACCAATTCTTTGATGATACCATTTCACTTGTGCGAGAGATCTTAAACATTGTAGTAACCAAAGAAGAATGGGTAGTAACGTCTACTTCTGTCGTCTTGTTTATTAGGGAACCTCAATTACCATCCACAGTCATTGACTTTGTAAAGCTACACGGTGGCACTCAGAGGGAGTTCGATGTTCTCTCTGTGTGTGATGATTTTGATATGGAGTTGAATTCACATTCTTCAGTAATTAGAACTTATATGTCAGACAGTTCGTGCTTAAATCGATTTCTTGGTACCAATTCCACCGTTTTCGAACCTGAATCGTCTCTGGACTCTACAAGACGTGAAATTGGGATCTTTATGTTGGATCCACAAGTTACCTCGGTGGACGATTTGATGCTTTCTGGGGTCAGATTCATCATTGATCCGTTGCTCGATCAACATTCAGAAAAACTAATTCAGACGCTATTTCATGTGAAGCCAAGACACAGAACTATCCCTGTATCCTACAATGTAAGTGTTCAACAACCGGTTGGATTACATCCTACATTACAAATTAGATTTAACGATTCATTAGTCAATGACCCTTCAATGTATTTCGATGTCGCTACAGATACCGGAACTTGTGCTCTTTATTATTATCAGCACCTTCCTAAATCTTTCTTCATTGATAAGTACCAATTACCTGCACAAGTTTCATTGATTGCATTATTTGGAGATTCAGATCTCGAGTTACCAGAGTATAAGATTCTGAATTGGGGAGTAGAAACACTTTTGCAATTGCAACCTCATGATTTGGACTTGACCATCCATTCAAGATATCAATCTCCCGTTTATGGATCTGATGATGAAGATTTTGTAACCAAAACTTTGAATACTCCAACAATATTTTATGCTTGTAATGTTGAAACAGATCTGCATTTGTTGAATACTTCACCTTTTGAATATAACATTGGACAGTATCAGAATTACTTTACCAACAATACTGTGTTCTACCACATGGAACAAACTTCTTCCAAGCAATTGAATATTGATATTCCTAGAGCCAGAGGTGATCCTCAATTTGTCACCAATAGTACCTTGACTATTATAGCATTGGGTTTCGTTTGGTTGTCATACAAATGTCTCTCGATATTCATTTCCAGAAACTACTATTACGAGCCAGTCTCTAAATCTAAGAAGAATGAATAAGATGTGCTAGTGTAAATTGGTGGTGATACCTTTTCTGGTTCTTCTAAAGATTTCAAGACAAACCTTTTTCATAAATGCCTTAGGTGCTGGCTTACTCGTAAAATATTCAAATTGGGTAGCAGCATTCAACAAGACATAATTCAACCCATTCAGTGCTATCCAACCTTGTTCGTGTAACAACAGAGCCGTTTTAAATAAAGGAGTCTCGATGATATCGGAGGTAGTTTCAAGTACCACTCCACCAGTTTTACTTTTGAACCAACCGATTGGTAATTGAACATTAATGATTGTTCCTGTTTTGAAGTCAATGATTGGATCTGCTGCAATTATAGCGTTTGGATGACTGAATCCTTTGGGAATCAACACATTTGTCAATTCATTTTCGGTTAATGGGATCACTTGGAAATGTCGAGGCTTGGATTTTCCAATTTTCAATGGTGATATATTATTATAGTAATCTGCCAATTGCTTTGATTGTTCATAAATAACAGAAAAAATCATTATATTGTTATAGCCCAAGACGATCAAACTATAAATGGTGGCACGAGTTAAACTTGAACTACCCAATATCAATGCTGACTTGTTTTTGGTAGCAAAATTGACAATTGATAATGAAGCAACAAGGAGCTTAGAAAGCACCAACCAATCGAGATTTTCGCCTCTTAATGTGATGTTCTTGGTTGGATAGAGCCAGCATCTTTCAGCAACTATGGTATTTACAATTCCAATGATCCTTGCTTGGTCAGAAATGGTGTCTGCAATACCAAAAGCTTCAATATTGAATGGATATAAAATATATACTCCACCAAAATTAGAAGTTTTCGTTAACGAAGCCACTTTGGTGATGGAATCACAATTGAAAGCATTGAATTTATAAGGTAATCCAAGCTCAGTATAAGAAAAATTATGAATTCCAGGATATAAACTATCAATAACATTTTCTCCCACCATATAAAAATGATTGGTCGGTACCATAAATGCTCTATGAAGTGATTTATGAATATCAAAACTTCTCAATTTATCACTATTAACATCTAGATCAAAATCAAGATTGTAATGGTTATGTACTGGAGTTAAAATTCGATTGAAAATCTTTGAAAGTTTCCCAGTTTCTCCAGAATTAAAGGCAATCAAATATATATTTGGATATTGCTCAGTCATATATTTAATAAAATTCCAGCAGTTCAAATTATCATTAAGTGAAAGAGCAATGCTGGTTAATTTAATCATGTTAATACCAACATCGGTAGCAAATTTGATCACTTTTATTCCTCCATTAGTTGACTCCCAAAAGTTTGTTTCCAACGAGTTGTATTGACCAATGACTTTAGTGTGTCCTAATTTTTTCAAGAATTCTTTCAACAGTACAATTGATTCGCTAGTGTTATCATTGGTTAATATTAAGTTATTATCATTATCAACAGGACTTGATTTGATGTATAAACTTAAATCAACTACTAAATAAGATATCCCCAATCTAATTGCAACCGCTAAAAAATTGGTATAAAATATTTCCAAATCATTGGTTTCATAATCTATATCCAAAAGATTTGAATATTGAATCAAAAACAAATTTAATGAAGTTAATGAATCTTTGATACTGAATATAAAAGTTATTCCAAATGAATATCTTCTTAAAGTTGCAATAAATCGACTCAAATGGGTTTCCATATCATCTATTCCCAATTTAATTAATGCAATTAAGTCGATTTGAACTTCTATTGCATCACATCCAGAAATGATTTCACTGAAATTATATAAGATATCTTGTAAATAAATGTTTGGATATTCAATTTGAAGTGCTGAAGAAAATTTATTTCTCATTGAATTTTCTAAATGGAATGATAAAGGAACCGTGAAATCCAATTGATGACCGGTTATAAATGATAAAAACATTAAAAAATCTCTCTCAGCAGCTTTTAATATGATGGTTTGATATTTTAAATGGTTAACTCTTGGAGCTATCTCTCTATTTTCAATAAGAGAAGCATCTGAATGCATATTGAAATAAACATATTTGGCATAATTTCGAAATTTAAGAAATTTCAGACGAATGATTTTGGTTCCTTTATCCACCGATTCATTACAATTGATATATTCTAAAATTTTGGCTTCTTCTCTTTCTATACTTATTATAAATGGGAAGTCATTGGTTTGAAAATATTCCATCAATTTGATATTTTCTATTGCAACTGCTGGTAAAACTAAGATCAGGTCTTGTTGAGAGGTTCTAATCCGTTGAATACAACTAGTAAAGATTTCATATTGAAGGGTTTGGAATTCTTCGAGGGTATGACTTTGAAGGTAAACACTATCTGGTACTTTGGTGAAGTCTGATACAAAGTCTTCACAATCAATGTAAGCGTATTCTAAGATCACCAGGGCCATGAGTCCTAGGGTAGATTTCCCACATCCACGGACTCCAATTAAAATGATACAATCGAACGACATTTAAGTAAGAGAGTGGTGGCGTTGAAGATGAAAGAGGAGGTAAAGTGAAGTTGACTTTTGTATCGCACTAATGAAAAGAAGTATGGTGCTGTTCTTCTGTAGACTGTTACTTTCTAGTGTAGTGACACTAAATTATCACCTCTCACGATCTCTACTACTGATCAATAGTCTGAACTTGTTCCTTGTCTGAATCAGTTGCTTTTATTTGCTGGTAATTCACTTTGGATCCGAAGTTTCCACGGTTCACTTTTTTTGAGAGTAACGATGATCTCCAGTTAGCTGGTAGCTATGGTGTAGCACCCGTGTCCAAAATCAACAAGCTAGATCTTCAACAAGTTACACTGTCAACAAGCAATTCTGACTACCTATGGTTCAGATATAACACAAAAACTCCTCTTGTCTCGTCCTAACAAGTTCCTACTGTCTCTATGTGTTCCACTCTCGGCTTCTCTCTGTGGAGTGCTGCAGTTTTTCTTATCGCACTGGTCTAAAATGTCCAGTTACAGACATTTATTGAGAAAACAACACAATTTAAAAACGATCTAAATCGTAAAATGGTTTGTCTAATCACTTGTCCCCCTTTTATAAACTACGTTGTAGTGAAGTAAGTGTAGGTAGCTTGATGCTAATATGCTTAAGCGAGTTCACTTCAGTTTTCCTTCACCAGGAGGCTCGAAACAATCGATCGTCCCAATCAGGCAATGGTGCGCATTAATTGCACTTGGAGAACGCGAACGGTTAGCGCCAGTTAGCAACTTCAAAGTGCAATTCTGTCTACCTTTTTTTCGCTAAAGTAGAGAAGAATATTACCAAGATCTGTGTATGTAAGTATTTATAAGCATTTATAAGCATTTATACGCATTTTATAAGCATTTATAAGTATTTATAAGCATTTATCTGTATTTGCATAGCTTGTATTCTTCCAGATTGCATTTTTCAGTTCCTGCTGCCCTGAGGAGTGTATGTGGTGGTGCTCAGTATTTGGTTAGCGATAGATTTTGGGGAGGGCCAGAAACTGATGTCTGAGTAGCTGAGTGGTTGCAGAAAACTGGTGCAAAAAAACACCAGATTCCAAGTTAACAACAAGCGTTGTTAAAGAACGTAAGCCAGATGTCATCACCGTCAGCATTGACACCATCGACAGCATTATGGTATCGAGACAAGGATAGTCTTCAGCTTGGGGGTATCAATCGGTACATTGTAAATTATACTCAGAGAGTGGATGAGTCTGAGCCTGTAGACGAGTTGCAATCAAACCAACTGCAATCCAGTGTGCTAAAAAATTCTGTTGCTGATCCAAATACACCTACAAGTTACCATCTGCAGAACAAGGACACCCTCTATTTCAGAATAAGGAATACAGAAAACTCTCCAATTCGAGCTATTCATCTTTTAAATGGACCTTTCATTCTCTATTGTCATGTAGTTCCATTCAATTACAATCATAAGAAAAAATTCACTGCCAAGGGTCTTAAGGCAAAGGAAGTTGCATTCAAAAATGAAATCAAGCCGGGAAAAACTTTCAATGTTGCGCTAAAATTGAATGATAACTCTTTAAAGGCAACAGCAGATGATGGTTCTCGAACTTATGAATGGTCAATTGATGTCATTTCTCAAATAGTAATCACTACTTATACATACATTCATTATGATCTCATGATTGGGGACGATTTGGAAGAGTTGAAGCGACTCAATCACAGTTTATTTAGAAATGCTGGAATAGTTCTAAGCTCATTGGGACTGACTTTTGCTATTGGTAATAACGGTAGTCAAGACAAACTACCATCAAGGACTGTCAAATCTCATCAAACTAAGAAGCAAAATAATGGTGGAGATGGAGAAATCACTGCTACTACATCTAGTACAGCAATTGAGCATGATACCGATACTCCCGTACTTGAATCTACTACTATGTTTCCTTTTTCTACAGCTACCGATTCCAGTCTATCTACAGCAGTGCCGACGACACGTCCACTGAATACGAAAGTTAAGCCTTTGAGCCGTCGTAGACTGTCTCCCGCTACTTACACATCACCCAATCCAAATTTTAAAGTCACCAAATTAACTGCACAAGACATATGGACTAAGAAGCCCAAGGATCCTACTAAACCAATTCATTTGGTTATAGTGACACACGGAATATTCTCCAATACTACCGCAGACATGGTGTATTTGAAAGATTCCATCGAAGGTAACCTGGGACAAAATATCATTGTTAGGGGATGTTTGGGTAACGCAGGACATACGGAGCGTGGAGTGAAGAGATTGGGCACAGACAATGCCAATTTCATAATGGAACTAATTGAAGATCTTCAAAAGGAATATACTATCGATAGGATCTCATTCATCGGCCATTCCCTTGGAGGAGTAGTGCAACTTTATGCAATCAAGTACATCCTTTGGAGTAAAGGAATAGATTATTTTCAAACCAAGAAGATAGAGCCGGACCATCTTATATGTATGGCTAGTCCTTTATTAGGAGTATTGAACGAGCTAAGCTTCATCATAGCCTGGTTTCTTGATGTTGGAGCGTTTGGGAAAACTGGAAGAGACTTGACTTTACTGAAGAAGATCCCTACATTTAAAGATTGGCGTATGAGTAAGAAGGAAGAGACTGATGGGAAGCATCATTTATTACATCATCATTATCAAGATGCGTTCAAGCCGTTACTTGAAACATTACCAAACTATCCATTGCTGCACTTTTTAAAGCAATTCAAGCATCTCACGCTCTATGCCAATGCAGTTAACGATGGTATAGTACCGTTGAGGACCAGTGCTTTGCTATATTTGGATTGGGAAGCATTGGGAGATGTCAGTGGGATTGAAGAGGAAGAAAAGAACAAGACAGGGTTGAGAAGAAAGGAAGAGGAAGAGGAAGGGGAAGGGGACGGGGAAGGGGACGAAGTAGAGGAAGAGGTCGAGGTCGAGGAAGGTGATCATGAAGATCGGGAACACGAGTCCAATGTGCCAGCACCTGAACTGATGGGCCCGCGCTCTATTGAGACGGTTACAAGTACAGCACAAGGCTCTATTGGGGAAGTACCAGTAGAAGATTCGAGGTCTGCGGACTCTGGTAACGAAGATAACGATGCAGTTGAAACTGTGGACCATAATTTCAAAGATTTGTTATTGTTTGGAAATCTTAACATGAAAAAGAATCACCACAAGTCCGGAAAGAGAAAACTTTCGAAGAGAGAACGTCGATTTATGATGATCAGTGCCAGAGGAACCGACGCCAGAGAAGATGAAGACGGAGACAACAATGGAGAGGATAATGAAGAGGAAGGCGACGACAACTTAGAAGTTGTTCAGAACGATCTAGAGGATCCCGAGCACCATATTCATGGTAAACTCAATATTCCGCCCAAGGCATCGGCTGTTGAATCGGCATTGAACACCATCATATGTCCTATTCCTTCGGAGAATTACATAGTGAACCCAGACACCAGAAGAGATGTCATCTTCCACGATAAGTACTACAGTTTCAAGAACGTTCCAGGTGCAGAACCGTTGAACAAAAGGAATAAAGTTGGGCAGCTTATCTTCAAGCACTACGACAGTAAAGTGAACAAGCAAGTTCGAATTGCGCAGAAGTATCACGATGGCTTAACCTGGAGGAAGGTGTTGGTGCATCTTCCACCGGATGCGCACAACAATATTGTTGTACGTCGACGGTTTGCGAATGGGTATGGCTGGGGAGTGGTTGACCATGTGGTAACGTTGTTTCAAGAGGGAAAGTCCAAGATGTAGGTGGTGAGTGGTGGGTGGTTCGTTGTTGACAAGGAGGCAGAAGTGTAGGGAGCTCACCGCAGACGCAGCGCCAAAAGTCCCCTAAATTTTCGCGCACTCTCCCTACGATCCCCTAGAACTCGCGCAGCGAGCCAAGCTCCACGCAGTGGCTCTCCGCGAGCAGCGGCCAGCGGAGCGTCATAATTAAAATTGCAGATCACAAGACCATCCACGACCGCTTCGCTAGCACCATTTCATGGAGACTCCTGCGGAGAGCTGTTCCCTACGGGAATTGCAAACGGGCAAAGTGTATTGGTGTTGTAATTGAGGCTGAATTGAAAATTAAACTTGAGTGAGCGGAAACCAAATTCCGAGTTAGCCCATTTAGGTTGTGGGGAAACAAGGACAAAGTCGGGGACCGAAGAGTCGAGGGAAAGTGACGTAATTATGAAACATTCAAATGGAAGATAACAAGGGTTGAAGGATAGGTTGTGAAGTAGAACTTCGTTAGGGTATCAGACAAAGAGGATCATTCAAAAACGAAATTCAAATCCAAATAGGTAGTATTAGGATGACTTAGTCCAGTGTTCTAGAGCTAACGGCTGGCTGTGTCTACAAGGAAATGCAGAGATGTGATCTGTGTGCAGGATTGACATAGTGCAGTATGCCGAGAAGATGGATGTCTTGTACCGTTTTAATGATTTAGTTTTTGGTCTCTGGCTGTAGTTCCTGGTCTCTGATTGTAGTTTTTTGGTCTCTGGTCTGTAATTTTCAGTATCTGGTTGTAGTTTTCAGTCTCTGGTTGCATGTTTCTCTCATTGGTATTGGGTTATGACTTTCTAGTCATGCCAAGCTCGCAAATTATTTTTCGTATCCTCACCGCGAGATAAGATAAGCTTTATAAAAGCTGAGACACGCGATGTAATTGTACAGTTGGCCACCAATAAAACAGACGGAAGGGAGAAAGGGGGACCCCGTGGGCACCTCTGCCATCCTTTTGGTCTTAAGAGAACAACTCTAGATAGCTAGCCTACGATAAATTGCCACCTCTGCCAAGTTTTCTGACTTGTACGCGTTTATTGCCACACATACGTCACGTAAGTTCTATTTTGGATCCCTGAAAGTTTCAAATGTGCTCGGGCCCTTAATTATTTCTGAACGCCGAATGGTTCATTGACCCCACCACTGGCTTTCCATACAATTGGCGTTCTATACCACTGGCATGCAATTGCATTAGACTGCGCTGTTTCTGCATCTGGCGCCTTGAACGGGGGGCCATCCACGCGCCACACAAGCGCCATACTCGCACTAAACACAGGCCCATCCACGGGTCCCACTGGCCATTCACTCTCCATCCTAGCGCCATTCACTCTCCATCCAAGCGCCATTCACTCTCCATCCAACTGTCGCATTCTCTTATCTACCAACTCTGATCAAGTTCTGTCTCTAGCTCCTCCTACTACCTAATAACAATACATTCTAAGCTACTGGTACCACCCATTCCATGAAAACGTCCAATTCGTATCGAATGTGCCTTGTAATATCGATCTTCCCTTAATTTGGCACCTTATGTTGTCTCATTCCGCCACTTTTCTTCTCTCAGTTATGTAATCGGCTCCTTCTATTTCTTCCCCTTTGGAACTTTTATTAGCTGCAGTGCAATTTTAAAGCCCAGTGTTTGTGGTTTTTGTGCCCCTTTTCCTTATCTTTGATCTCGGATTTTACTTTTTCTGGTATGGCAGCTACCAAAACAATCTATCGCAACAACTTCGAGTGACGTTGGTGGTTGATTTCGATTTGGATCTTTTTTGTTTTTCTTCTTTTTGTTTTTCTTCTTTTCTTCTTCTTTTCTTCTTCTTCTCTTTATCATTCCGCTTCTTCTCAGTGTCAGTATTGTTTAGTTCCCGCGTGGCGATTTGTGTATTTCATAACTGTCTGTTGCGCTCCATTACACTTCATTACTGTCCATTTACTGCCTATTACTCTCTGTATACACAGGTTGTATCGGAATCCAGAACTGCAAAATAACAAAAGAAACTGAGAACTAGAATCAATTTTTTGCCCCCCCCAGGAAGAAAGACCAACAAACGTCTTCATTTTGCCTAAGAACCCTCGAGGAGTCGCTTGAAATCAATCAGCTTATCAATCAACTTACCGGTCAACTTACCGATCCACTCACTCGAATTACTACGTCACTTGCTTGTGGCCCTTTCCTTTAACTTACTTTTTTTTTTTCGTTAACAAAACTTACCCTGATCTCCGGTAAGCTTAGTATGCACATTAGTGACCCTTGTGTTTCCATCATTGTTATTGGTGCAGGTTTAATTGGTCCTCGTCACGCTGAACATGTTGTTAACCGTCCAAATACTCGTCTTTATGCCATAGTTGATCATTCTGCAAAAGGTCCATCAGTTGCTCAAAGGTTTCAAGTACCTTTATATAAAGATTTAAATGAATTGTTTGATTATTGTCATCAATATAATGTTAAATATCCTGATGCTGCTATTATTGCTACTCCAAATCATACTCATGTCCCACTTGGTTTATTATTAGCTTCAAAGGGAATCCATTTATTGGTTGAAAAACCTTTAAGTCCAAATGCTTCTGATTCGAAAACTCTTATTGAATATTGTAATCAAATGAATGTTAAATTACTTATTGGACATCATAGAAGATTCAATCCTTATATTATTACTACCAAAGAAAATCTTGGAAAATTAGGTCAAGTTGTTGCAGTTCAAGGTACTTGGACTCTATGTAAACCAGATTCTTATTTTCAAGAAAAACCTTGGAGATCTTCAAAAGAATTAGGTGGTGGTGCTTTATTAATTAACTTAATTCATGATTTAGATAATTTACAATATCTTTTTGGACCAGTTGAAAAAGTTTATGCAGAATTATTAATGAAACAAAGATCTAAAAATCAATTTTGTTCTAATGCTGTTGATGAAGGAGCAGTTTTAACTTTAAGATTTGCTAATGGAATTTGTGGAACTTTTCTTTGTTCAGATAATGTTGTTTCACCATTTCTGTTTGAATCTGGTACTGGAGAAAATCCTACTATTCCATTTAATGATTCAATTTCTGGATTTTATAGGATTTTTGGTAGTCATGGTACTTTATCAGTACCAGATTTTCAATTATATCATCAATATAATGAACCAGTTAGATCTTGGCTTAATCCTGTTCAACAAGATAAAATGAAAATGGCTCATGAAGTCCAAAAAGAAGTTGAAGAAGAAGAAGCTGCTGCTCAAGCAGCTGATGATGAAGATCAAGAAATGTTTGGAATTCCTACTCCTTCATCATCTCCAAATACTAAAGAAGGAGATATTCATCTTCTCAAAAGATCCAAAATTTCTTCTGAAAAGCCAAAACCTTTTGATTTACAAGTTGATCACTTTGTTAATTTAATCTTAGGAAAAGAACATGAAGTTAAATGCTCAGGAGAAGATGCTCTTCGTGCTTTATTGTGTATTGAAGCAGTTGGAAGATCAATTGAAACTGGATTACCTCAGATTGTTCCTTCTATTGACAGTGTAGAGGCTAATCGTTCTTTATTACCATAAGATACGATTGAATGACGGTGCTGGTAACTGTTTTGCAATTACTTTGGGTCCAACAA
Organism: Chernovozyma sophiae-reginae; assembly: GCA_030564725.1. Lineage (NCBI taxonomy): Eukaryota > Fungi > Ascomycota > Pichiomycetes > Serinales > Debaryomycetaceae > Chernovozyma > Chernovozyma sophiae-reginae. The sequence goes on along the minus strand of JAKTYG010000259.1, from coordinate 4,136 downwards.
GAAGATGAAGAGGAAGAGGAAAACAGAAACGAAAACGAAAAAGAAAACAGAAAACAGAAATCAAAAAGAAAATGAAAATGAAAACAGAAAAGGAAACCGAAAAGGAACCCATACCGCTAACGCTGCCGACAACACGCGTACATCCATTGTCTGGTTGTTGTTAATACCAGCCCTATGTTCTACCTTTCCACATACCTATTACTATTTTGATATTGGAATTAAAATGAAAAAAAGATAAAAAAAGATTTTGAAAGTCGTAGGAAACGATGTTGTTTCGAATTGTTTCAAATGATCGCTTGATGAGTGTCTGGTTGTATCGCTTAGTCAATGGTTAGTGATAAATTTTCAGCCTCGCAAACGTCAATGCTTGACGGTATCTGTCAAAGCTTGAAGATATCAGCAAAAAATCCAACGTACCTCAGGTAGGATATATCGTCGTCGGAGGTCGCTCTCCCCTTACAACTATAACTAATGTAATTAACTACATGAACCAAGTATACTGCAATTCCACTTGATCGCTTTCTGCTATTATAAGTATAAACATCCATATATAAATTATGTACCAATCCATATGTAAAGAAAAAAAAAATGAATGTTCATCAATGAGTTGCTTGGTAGAGGTACCAAACAATGTCTTGCTGTAATCAAGAACGAACTCCGAACAACGTCTTGCTCGGTACTAATCAATGTGTTGTTTCGCATACTTTGCACTCAACACTTCATAGACTTTGACAAGTTTGAATTTTCTAATAAGACCCCATTCTACAATGAACCTTGGACACCAGCTAAGTAAATATCCAAGAAATGTGGCTTGAGTTCCACGATATACATTCAATGAGTTCAGATATTCCAAATCATTCGCAACTTTTTTGGCATAAACTTCGGGATCCATTGGTTTATTCCTCTTAGCCATTTCTCTTCTTTCAATTAAAGCTTGTCCAATCTCTGGAATATTAAATATTGAAGTTTCTGGTAAATCTCTTTTGTCTGCAATATCAGTCTTTACTCCTCCAGTGATGACATTGACCACTCTCACATTGAAAGGTTTCATTTCAAGTCTTAACGTAGCCGCGTATTGATGAATAGCTGCCTTTGATGAAGAGTAAGTACATGAAAATGGGAATGGTACAAGTCCACTTACCGAACCAGTGAATCCAATAACACCCTTGGCATTGATCAAGAATGGAGACAATTCACGAACCAATCTCATTGGTCCAAATACGTTGACTTCGTAACATTGAGTAAACCATTCGTCTGTTACATCAACCCCAGGGAAAGTGCACGATTGACCGGCGTTGTTATATAAAACATCCAAATATCCTCCAGTTTCCTTCTTGATGAGTTCTTTCACTTCTTTAACGCTTTCTAAAGACAGAACATCAAGTTTCACAATGATAATATCATATTTATCCTTGAGTTCTTGCATTGGTTGTAATCTTCTGGCTCCAGCAAAGACCTTGTAGCCTCTTTTAGCAAATTCAACGGCAGTAGCAAACCCAATTCCCGACGAAGCGCCAGTAATTAGAGCGGTTTTTTGTCTTTCACTCATTGTGTTTGATTGAACTCTGTTAGTTTGAATGAACGTCGAAAGTAAGTATCAATTATCTAAACTTGAGCTCATTAAGCAAACGATGGGAGTACCAATTGGTAGATTGAGCATCGACCCCGCCTACCACGACTTGATGTTCCATGTGCGCATGAAATTGAAATCTCGTTCCACGAATGCTTCCCTCGCTAACTTCTAGGGCTGTTTCGACGCTCCGCTGACCGCTACTCACGGTGAGCAACTGCGTTGAGCATGAACTCTCTGGTTCACTATTAGTTTCCCACGAGAAACAGCTCTCCACAGCAGTCTCCATGGCCCAGCGGAGCGGTAGTGGACTCCCCTGGGATTCCAAGCTGGGGGGATCTATGACGCTCCGCTGGCCCTGCTCGGGGAGAGCCACTACGTGGAGTCTGGCTCGCTGCGCTCGAGTTCTTAGTTTCCCGCAGGGAACAGCTCTCCGCAGGAGTCTCCATGAAATGGCCCTAGCGGAGCGGTAGTGGACTCCTCTGGGGTGCCAAGCTGGGGGATCGATGACGCTCCGCTGGCCCCTGCTCGGGGAGAGCCACTACGTGGTGTCTGGCTCGCTGCGCTCGAGTTCTTAGTTTCCCGCAGGGAACAGCTCTCTTCCATGAAATGGCCCTAGCGGAGCGGTGGTGGACATCTTTACCCTGGCGCTCTACATATCTCTATTTGTTTGCTTGAGTTGCTACTTTGTGTCTTCGCTCTATCTTTCACTAAGAGTTTTGAGTTGCCATATCTTCGACTGGTGGTGAAGTCTACGCGCACTGGTCCGTCTGTTTTTTGCAGCAACTTGTCGAACTATAAAGTGGCTGCGAACTGCTGTTTTGATTCCTTGGGGATAACAACTTTTTATTCTTACACCAAAATACAAGGGGAATATTCTTACTTTAACTTACACATGAATAGATCAGGATCAGTTGAGTCTATTTCAAATCCTTTCTTTGAGTACACAAGACTTGCACCGTCATGGAATGACAAGCTCCCATTTGTCTACAGGGTACCGCCACTCCCTATGATTCAACCTCAACATAACTACAAGCCATTGGAAGCATCTACACAGAAGTGCAGGCCTGTGGCTGCTACTACTGCTCCAATACTGAAATACAAGACATTGTCTGCTGCTTCTTCGTTGAACTGTAAGCAATTGGCAGTTCCTTCATTGAACTATAAGCCCTTTCCGACCCTGTCTCAAAATTCTGCAACTGGTGGTTTCCTATACGCTTGTCCCGGAGCTTCTCCGTATACTCCAACACCAAATTCTTGCAATCTGCAGTTTCAAAATGGTTCTGGAGGAGATTTCTTCAATTCTGTTCTGTTTCAAGCTAATTCAACAGCTCTTACCATCCCTCAATCCGATCGAATTCTTCCCCCTAAGACTTGGAGCAGTTCAATTGGGGGATTAGAAAATGAAGACCGTGGTTTGAAGATAAATGCTGCTCAAAATCATCAAATTATGTTTGCTAAAGAAGAAGAATTGACCCTCTTAAGAGGTAAATTAAGTCATTTTGATACTCAAATTAAAGTCATGACTCAGAAATTACAAGCTATTCAAGCAGAATATGAGGACTTGAAACAAAAAAAGCAGTGCTCCTTCCAGCGACTTCGAGAAAAGCGATTGAAGGATGGATATGTTACAAAGAAACTTCTCCAAGAATACCAAGTGGAAACTGACCATCAAAAGACTGAAATCTGGAAATTACAAGCTAATCAAAATCAAACACAGATCAATAATTGTCAAATAAAGGATATATTGAATACGCTAAACAAGATCAATAATGAAAAATTCCAGCAAATGAATCAATATATTCTTAAGATTCAAGAATTGTTGGTCGATAAAACAGATTTGACATCTACAAATGATATGAATTTGATCACGATTGATAATAAAGCTTCTAAATCCTCAACTAGTCAATCAATGAAACTAATTTCAAAAGACAAAATTGTCAAGAGAAAAAAATAAGTGCAAATAATTATCTGGTCAATAACTGACCGCCGTTCTGCTAATCTTTGTTAGAATTTATCATTTATGATTTGCTACGTATATAATAATTTCAAGGTTTATGAAATTATGTTTTGTTTTTGGTTTGCTTAGAGGTTTTGTTAAACAGCTCCAACACGGGGTCATTCAACGTTTAAATTCATCCAATAATTTGTCATGGAAGAAGTAATGCATGAATTTAACTGGCTTTGTTTCGTCTTCTTTCAACAGATGTAATACAGGAACATCAAAGCAATACACATCAAACCATTTGGAATTTTTTGGTTCCATTATATCTATCACTTCTAAATGGATATCTTTTCCTTTAACGCTTGGATCTTCAAGTGTCAGTAACAAGATATCTTTTGCATTGTGACATAGTTGACAGGTATCTTTAGTAAACAAAGTTAAAGAAGTTTTCCTTAGTACTGAAGCAGATGTGGTGAACAGTCTATGGAATATCATTATAAGATGAAGGGGTACTATTGAAATAAAGGTTACAGAAATAATTTCATTTCCTGTTGAAGATATCGAACCATTTGCAATGTTTATACGAGTCCGAATTGAAGAATAAAAAAAAAAAAAAAAAAA
>JAKTYG010000257.1:0-15978 GCA_030564725.1 Chernovozyma sophiae-reginae | reverse complement strand
GAGCCAGACTCCACGTAGTGGCTCTCCGCGAGCAGCGGCCAGCGGAGCGTCAAAGCCCCCCTAGAAATTAGCGACCTACCCGCCAAAACGAAAGCCCCGTCCCTCGGTCGCGGTACCGCTCCACGAAGTCGTCTTGTCCAAACATGGACAGCTACTTGGTCAAGAGAAGTGATATATTCACGATTTTATTCATTTTTTCCTATAAATGTCTTGCTGACTAGCTATCAAGGTCATTTGTTGTCGGCATCCAAAGTGTCCACTGCTTGAATGTATTCGTAGAAGAACGCCAAAGTTTGCAAGTGTGCGTCGAATTCAATTCTCTCATCAACACTGTGAACATGTTGATCCACCATGAGTTTGGCAACAAAGTTTGGAGTATATCTATAGATATTCTTAGTCAAATTCCAATAATAACGAGTGTCAGTGTTACCAGTCATGATCCCAGGGGCTGCCACGATTGGATAAGTCAAGTTGGTGAATACCAAATCTTCAAACACGTGTCTAGTTACCCCTGCTAAGTATTCCCATACGGTATCATCAATTGGAGTAATTGGTGCTGGAGCTAAAGATTTGCTGTATTCAGTAACTACAAACTCACCGTTTGATTGCGATTTCAAGATTTGTTTGTCGAAACTCTTCAATCCCAAGCCATACCTCTTAGCGATGATCTCAACCCTTTCAGTGAAATGTTCCTTGATTTCATCTAATGTTGAACCAATGGCAACTCTGTGATTGACCACCAACTTGGTGTCTTCAGGTAAGGCATTGACTTTTTCTCCTCCACTAACTAAATCTTCTGATTGAGAGGTAGTGATAAGATATTTGCTTAAGCGATTGGATCTTAAAAGCTCAACCACTTTGGAGTTAGCCAACTTATCGAAACCTGCTCTAATGATGGATTTCTTAAGAAATGATGAGATATTATCTCCTCCATGAACGGCAACACATTGCATATATCCTAACATTGGGTTTTCTTTGGGTAAAAATGAATCATATGGATCACTTTCAATCAGTACTGCCAAGTCAGAAATGATTCCAATTGAAGTATGATCAGGTGGAACCGAAGAATGACCACCAGGAGTCTTCAATTCAACAACAACATCTATATATCCCTTTTCACCAGTTGCTGGAAGAGCAATTATACGATCAGAATAGGTGTCAATTGTTAAACCTGAGCCTTCATCAATGATAGCATACAATGAATTGTTACCATAAGTTTCCAATAAATATTTGCCAATGTTAGAAGCTCCAATGATTCCAGAAGCTTCTTCGTCAAATCCAAATGCTAAAATAATACTTCTACCGGGTTTATAACTTTGAGAAATCAATAATTCAATCGTTTCTAATAACGAGATCAAGGTATTCTTACAATCACTGGCTCCTCTGCCATAAATGTATTTGCCATCGTAATGTCCTTCAAAGGGAGGATAGGTCCAATCTTTCAAAGTTTCCTTTTGAACTGGAACAACATCTTGATGAGCAGTGAACATTACAGGTTTGAGATTGGGGTTAGAACCTTCCCAATAGAACACAAGTCCGTAAGTATTGACGTAATCAACCTTTAAATTTAAGAATACGGTGGGGAAAGTCTTCAATAAATACTTGTGGAAAGTCTTAAATTGAGTCCATTGTTCCGGAGCATCTGGAACATCTTTTTGATTATCATGAACTGTAGTGTCGATTTGGATAGCACCAGAAAGTTTTTCAACTGATTTCAATCTAAATTTTTCATCGTTAAGAATGCTTAACACGGTAGAATTGTCCTTAAGGAACGAAGTAGGACGCTTAATCTCATACAAGGGACACACCGAATCGTCAATTGAGGTCGAATAGATTTTCAAATAGCCAATCCATGATCCAAAGTATCCAGTGATCAATATAACTGCAATGAAAATCCCTCCAGCAATAGAGTATTTCTTCTTGTTGTCAGCTGACAAGTTACCGATTTGAAGACCTCTCATGGTGGAGATGAGTTTTTTCAACTGAAAAATTGGTTATATGTAGTCCAATTGGTGGAGGACAACAATTTTGTAAGAAATATTAATATATATATATATATGTGATAGAGAACTAGCGGTAGTGAACTATCGGTAAGCAACTATCAGTAGGGAATAATGGTCAAAGAGGAGGCGTACACTTACTATCATTTAATTGGTTACCAAATTTAGGTTGCTATCATTTGTATTATGTAAGTTGACCCTAAGGGAACAATCGATAACCATTGGATTTATTCCGCACCCGCAGTGAGGGTTCTGAAACCGTTCAAGGAAAGGGCAAATGAACCCTAAAACGGAACAGTTCTGACTCTGGTAACAGTCGAAGCGGAATCGATGAATATCTCTTTGCTGATTAAGATTGTTGCATTTGGACAAATTGAGATCAACGCTGTCAAAGTCGTCGGAGGAGTCAAGAATAAAACTAAGGTATGATGTGCGTTAAGTTGAGTGATGTGGTAATCTGGAGTCGATGAGGTGGGGGCGCCAACAGCTAATTGAACCATATGAAGTACGTTTCGGAGTTCTTGTTAAAGAATCCGGTTGTGGGGGAGGGAGTAGAGTGTAAGATGGAGGAATGGGATATTCCAGGGAGAAGAACTACTTTGTATAAGTGAATGAAACTGACCAGCTGATATTCACCAAGACTTCAACTTAAGGATCTCTGGTCGGTAACGTAAGTTGCGATTTATATCGATCGGGTCATAATGATTAGGCGCTCCCCTATTTTTCAATTTCCGCTTGCTGTTGTCGCGACTTTCCATATTGGGCAATAAACGTTCAACTGTGGGTTCAAGATAGATTGAACATGAAACTGTAGGTTCCTTGTTTCTGAGCTTTGCATCATAAAAGGTACCTTTTAGCAATTGGTGTATTCTCTATCAAGAAAGAGTAAGTATGGGATTTTGAATTGTACATTCTCTCGAAAAGCGAAAGACTATACAGAGTACAGTAAAGAAAGTCGTCAATGAAGATAGCCTTTTATGCCGAACTCAAATGGCTGCGAAAATGCAACCATCCCGATAGAGTAACGAATTACCAAATCAAGGTCCCTTCAAAAAGAATAATCGGAAGAGGTTCCCGCCAGAAAATCTTGGTCCGAGAGGGACTGGGGATATTCTGGCTCTACTGACTGACACGTGAGAGTCTCTAATTGGAGCTCGTATATGAATGAGTTCTGACCAGGATCAACTTTCCAAACCAGTTCCCATCAAATCCACGAAGTGGGTGCAGGTGCAGTACATGATCCATAAATACTGAAATCAGATGAGTTCTGATCCTCCATCGACTGTACCCTAGTTCTAGCTCCTTCAGATGTTCTGTTTCTATTGCTCTGGTGAGCTATACGAGAGTTGGTGGAGATTATGGGCCATTGCTGAAGAGTAAGTTGCAGCCAAGTATGAACCTTTTCAAACATTTGAGAGTGAAGCATTTCGCGCTCGGACTGAATGTGCAAAGAGACGAAGAAACGACAGTGAAGGACGATCTAGAATATACAATTAAACAATAGAAAAGGCCGGGGTATGATCTGATACTATTAAACGCTTATATTCCAATTTCAGTTACTTTTTTTTTGTCTGTTTCGACCACCCCTAAACTAACCGAGACAAGGGTACTACATATAGAGATGTGATATTTAAGGGTGGAGCAGCTGGCAGAGCTCACGGAGTATTGGACGCTCCGCTGGCCGCTACTCGCGGAGAGCCACTGCGTGGTGCCTGGCTCGCTTCGCTCGAGTTTTTGGGTTTCTGGGATGTCTTTGGAAAGGTAGAGAGATGGTTTCAAATTGAAAAAATGGGGACAAAGATTGGCTTACGCTGAGAAATGGATATTTTTGTCACGTGAAAACATTGAATATTCGACATTTTTCTTTAAGACCACCAATTGAAAAATGAGATGCCGGTTGGAGGTCCAGAATTCGGCGTTACGGTATCGAATTGCAAAATAGACGAAAACTAGAGAAATTGTTTCAGGTTGAAGAATGTAGAGTAGATTAAGTGAACGCAAAGAATAGTATTCGGTCACGTGAAAACATTGAAAATTTTGAAACGTTAAGACCTGCGCGGCTCCCCGGCCGAACTCCACCGTTTAATAGACGAAATGCCAATTAGTAGCCAGTTCGTGTAGCATTAGAATGGGAGCAAATGTATCAATAGAGGCTTGAAATGCGAGCGGGCTACCAATTCAAATCACCGCAGTTTTCAAAGATACATGGGAACGATCGTAGGACATTGGAATGGAGGCAAATGAGGAACAAGAAGAAATAGCCATACCAGTAGAGTTAGTCACAAGAAGCTGTGCCTTTTAGAAATGCGAAGGTGCGAGTGTTCATGACACTAAAGCACTTCAAGCGGTCCAATTCTTGACGACATGTAAACATGTACAATGACGAGAAGCACAACTGTACAGAATTGCGCCCCTTCCCGAAGATCATCATACCAATGGCCCCTCTCTTAATTGTGAAACCATTGAATGCTCAAACACTTCAACTATCTCCTTTCTCTTTATACTCCTCTCCCAATGACTGTCTATCGCTTAAATCTTCAGCTAAGATTTAGCGTTGGATTCGCGTTTTTTTTTTTGGTTGCTTGTGTTTATCTTTCCTGGACCAAATCGCGTTTTCTCACCTAAATAGTCATCGAGTTTGACAATGTGAAGTTGGAATTTATTCTTAGGAACCCCTTCAGCGGGATTTTTCATGTTAAAATGTGAAACACGAAAGCCACGGATCAAAGTTTAGGAGTCTAATCATTGCTGGGCTTCTATAAAAAGTTTTGTATTCGTCAATCTCTATGTAGAATTCTAAAATTTGGTAGATCTTTTGAATCCTCAATCCATTCAAGATTGATAAAACCTGTTTACTTTGCGTACTCTAAACGCGTCCACTCCTTTCTAACTACTGCTAAACAGATATTCAATTGAATTGGATCAACTCCGAAAAGACTTCTATTTCAATCTTTTAAATCAAAAAATTCAACAAGAAAAAAAAAAATCTGATCCCTAGCAATGCTTTCCGTATACTCCCTTAGTGTTCTCTTGTTGGCTTCTACTATCAATGCAGTTCCTTTTAAACGTTTTGATAACGGTACCGATACCAGCTCTATCGTGAGCTCGACATCGTTATCTTCTTCTGTTGTCTCTACTGCTCCAGTTTCTACTTCAGCATCATTGACTTCGAGTGTAGCAACTCTTGGAAGTTCAACAGAAGGAACTACTACCATCACTATTCTGGAATGGGTGACTATTACTTTACCTTCTACCACCTTGACAGTTCCAGCAACTGCTTCCAGTGAAGTTCTGCAACTTGAGGCTTCTGCTTCTGCTGCCAATGCTGCAGCTACTGCTTCTGCTTCTACTGTTGCTGCTACTGTTGCTGCTACTTCTGCTACGGTTACCACGGTCACCGCTTCCACTTCAGCATCAGGCTCCAACGACGGAAGCAACAAAGAGGCAAGTATTGCTTCCCAATCAGAACAAACCAGTACTCTGACTATTACTAAACTTACCACCATCACTTTAGCAAGTTCTACTATCACTTCCGCTGTTACTACTGAAACTAGCGTAGATACTTATCCTGCTACTGTCACTGTTACTGTTACCGAATCAAATTGTCAAGCTTCTTCTGGCGCTTCATTAACTAACGGTGCAGATGGTACTTCAACCATCACCCAAACTTCAACCATCACTTCTTCATATCCAATCACTGCAGAATTTACTTACGGTTCTAATTTGACTACAACTATTACCAGTTTCGTTAAGGTTACCTCTACTCAATTATACACCACTGTGACTCCGATTGCTACAACTTCAAGCTACACTAGCGCCACGAATGGTACATACTACTCATCGTCTGCTCCTAGCGCTTCTACTTACGACTCAACAGAGCCAAAGAGAAGAGGTCTCTTTTTCAATCTTTTCTAAGTTTGAACCATTTTTCCAAGTTCTGTTGTTTTCAATATGATGGTCAGAAGGGAAGTTGGGGCCATATTTATGATTGAATTTTTACGATTTCGGTGAATTTATAATTCGACAATACAAATGTTTTACGGCTACTCTTATCATTATAGAGCAATGTAGAAGATAGAGACCAGCCAGACATACGGCTAAGGAAATTGCAACTCCAACATCTAAGGAAGCAGCATCACGTAGTCTAAGTTTAGAAGCAATCACCCTTGTCAGAGCATGGGAATACTCTGAACACCATCTCTTCCCTGAGTGGCAGTTGTTCGTACCTGCAACAGAGCCTAGTGACCACTTTTATTTGTCGGAGTCGCAAACATTTACCGTGTCCTTCACTAATTTAGCGCACTTATTGTGTCCCAGTCCTTATTTTCTCACTATTCTCTCTCTCACTGAGCGCTTTACCAAGTATTCCTGTATATAGCTCTTTCAGGTACGCGTAAGAAATCAAATCAAAAATCAAAAATCGAAAATCAAAAATCAAAACAAGTCAAAATCAAATAGGTACCACTTCTCCTTAAATCAATTACTTGATCTTATTACAAGGGCAACAAAGGATTGAAGTTTTCAAGAATATATTATACAAAGAATTCTGATTGTTTCATTTATTATACTTCGCGGGTCTCAATTGGACCATGTCATCACCTGTACGTTATCAGCCAGACTTCTCCTTTGTAGAGGGAGAAAAGTTGTCTCCAATTAGAATCCCGTCAATAAAACTTAATGACGATCATCCTCATGGATTATCTGCTAAACAAGAAGCTAGAAGGAATACTATCCACAACATCAGTGCAATCACTCCAATATCTAAGAAGCTTGGTCAGACACCATCATCTACTTTAAAGCCATTAATTGCTCCGTTGACATCCCCAAGAGCTGCCGCTGCAGTTTCCAGTGCTGCTGCTAACTATAGACGAGTTAATTTGGATTCTATGCGAAAATCTAATGCAAAAATGGAACATAAACTTCAAGATTTACAATATTCGAGTCGTAACCAAAGTCCTTCTTCTAACAAGGAGAACATATACCGGTTAGGGAAGGCTCAACGCAAAGCCAGACTATCAGATGAGTCAAAAAGTCCCTTTGAATCTTCTCCTGCGAAATTGGATTCTCCTTCCAGATCGTATGGCTCGCTGCATTTTACTTCCCCTAGATCTAAGAAGAGGCGATTTGAAGTGGATGTAGTAGAAGAAGAGCAAATCAAGATCGCTCGGGTTGTTACCAATGCAAACGATTTAGAGAGCTCCTTTAAACAATATGACGATGATGATGATGATTTGCCTCAGCAACATAATCTAGAAGGATTGGAAATACTGCATGATGGGACTCAACCCTTTAATCAAGCAAACAGAAGTCAAGATGAAGAACAAGGGCAAATTGAAAGTATTGCTAATACTCTGATACCAGTGGACGAGGTGTTTAATAAAGAAGACCTAGTTGCAAAACTATCTTCTTCCAGGAACCAAACAATCATTGATAATGATAGCGATGATAGTGATCTTGGTAATAACGATAACAAAAATGATAATGAAGCTTCTCAAACCATCGTTGCCAAAACTGAACTTCCAGAAAGTGAAAATTATACCCAGCCTAATAAGATCATCTTAAACACTAAACAAAGTTATGTCACGCCTCAAAGACCAACTGAACCAATAGCTAAGAGCCCAATCACCAATCAACATAATCGAATAACTGAAGATTTAAGAGAGAGTGAATCCGGTAATGACATTGATATCACAAGTCCATTAAAGCTCCATCAAGAAAAAGAAGGTCATTCAATAATTGATATATCTGACGAGGAAATAGATTTTGAAATGAATCCAGCTGATAATGATGTTGATGGTGATGAAGGTGATGATGAACGCGTTGGTGAAGACGAACCAACCATCAACTTGCTCATGTCGCCAAACTCAAAACCTGTGTTTTCAATGGATCATATCAAAAAAATTCAAAACGAAAATTCTAAAGAAATAGAAGCATTGGAAACTATTATTGACCACAAAAATCAAGAAATATTGAAATTTTCAGAAGAATTATCTTCCACTAATGGTAAATTCTTAATATTGGATCAACAAATCAAAGAATTGAGTCTGTCTAAAAAAAAGGTAATAGCGAACCAAGAATTATTGAAAGTTCAATTAAAACATACAGAGAGGGAGCTATCCAAAACAGCTAAGATTGCAAAGTCGAGGCAGAATATTAACAATCAACTAGAAATCAAAATTAATAAGTATAAACAACAAATTAAGACTTCTGTTAAGGAAATTGAAGACAAAATTGAACAAAATAACCAATTGAAAGAACTGCTTAATTCCATTGAAAGTTCTTTAAGTCAAGAAATCAATAAAAGTAAAGACCTTGAAGGGAAATTGAATGAAGTAAATGAATCTTTAGTTTCCTGTAACAAAGAAATAGCGTCGTTGACAGAGACAAATTTAGAAACAAATCTGAAAATTCAACAACTATTGAAAGAAAAAGAAGAATTATTATCAGAAGTTGGAAATCTTAAACAAGAAATATCAGAACTACATGAAATCAATGATAAGCAAAATGTTTTAGTAGAAGAGTTAGATAAACTTGAAACTTTGGCAAAGGATAAGATCTTCAACTTAGAGAATCAAGTTAAGGAAAATCAAGAAGAGATTCTTCAGAGAGAAAATGAGAAAAAAGCATTGAAGGAAGAGGCAGAAGCTTTAATTGAAAAAAACCAATTGATTGGTAATGATTTGAAAGCAAAAATTGAAGAATTGGCTAATATTTCCAAGCAAGTTGAAGATTTAGAATATGATAAAAACACTTTTCAAGCAAAGAATGAGAATAACGAGAATATTATAAAGCAATTGAATTCTAAACTGACGATACTTGAGGATGAAAATAAGGATTTGATTGAAAAAATTGGTACCGTGAAAGAGCAAATAGAAGTGTTAAAATCTACAAATACTGAGAAAGATGATATTATTAGTGGAGATACAAAGAAAATGGCTGAACTAGTATTGAAAGTGAAAGAATTGAAACAAAAGGTATCAGATTTTGAAAAGGAAAAGGAGCAAGCGGTGAAAGAAGCTGAAGCACAAGGTAGACTTCATGCTGAAACAGAATCTACATCAAAAAGATCTACAGATGCAGAAGCAGCAGAAAAGGAACAAGAACAAGAACAAGAACAGGAACAAGATGTCGAAGCAAAAAACTCTGCTAATTCAGACACCAATTCAGAAATCAATAAGTTGAAACTCACAATTAAGGAACTTAAAGAAGAATTGGAACAAAGTAATGACAAAAGTCAGGCCAGGATTCAAGAGGTTGCTGAACTGTTATACTATCAATACTCCAAGAAACATGAATTGAAAGTCAATGAAGTTAGAAAATCTATTGAGAAGAAATTTAAGAGACAAATTGATCATTTACATTACGAAAGTAAGTCTCAAATTAGAGATATTGAGAGTTTAGACAAGAAGCTTGAAGTAGTGACATCAGAGAAAAATCAATTGTTAAGACTTCTTGAAGAATATAAGGCAGTTGCGGAACAGGATCCAAGAAAAAGATCACCAAAGAAAACGATGAAAAGGCGTTAAATGTCGTTGAAAGTGGAAGATAACATACCATAGAGATGCAATTTAGTGAAAGTTGAGATGTAGCAATCAGAAATTGAAACTGATATTGTATATGGACTTCTTAAACATTGATGTTCTAACTTCCCCCCCCCCTTCCGTCCCGTCGCATTCCCAACCCCAGCACTCAAAACTGTACTTCTAGGGGTCTGGAAACTCTGGATACTTCAACCAGCTGGAGAATATTCATCCTATCAAAACCTGAAAAATCCTCAAATGATCGATCTCTATACCCTTTTGGTCGACCTGCATGTAAGTCGCGACTTGCGATTATTCAGCCAAATTGAATTTCAGAAGACGATTGTTCTTTAATCAACCGACTACACTCTCTTTAGACACCACTTTTTTTTATATTGTAACGGCTTAGGACTATACGGGACTATATCGATCATATTCAATCTGTAATTTATTATTTGAAGATAAGTAAATATATTGTGGTTGCGAGATAACAAAGAAATACTAAACCCAAAGAAAAAAAATGTCCAACTTTGAGGCAGCCAAACTTTATGAAGCAGTAATTGAAGAGGTTATCTCAGACTCGAGACAAGATTTTGAAGATAGTGGAATAGATGAATCAACATTGCAAGAGTTGCGAAAGGTGTGGTGTCAGAAGTTGAGCCAGACTGGGATAGCCAAGTTTTCATGGGATGAAGAAGCACTTCGAGAAGAAGAAGAACTTGTTGCTCAGCAACCACTTGAAGTCCAGCAGCCGCAGCAGCAACAACAACAGCAGCAACAACAACAACAGCAGCAGCAACAACAACTCCAACAACAACAGAAGATTCATAACACCGGACACGGTCCAGTTGGGGCCTCTTTAGGTAATTTGGACTCTACTGGAGGACTTGAATTGCCAACAATTCATAATCAATCAATTCCCAACGTCAACTTGTCGTACAACACAATGACTTCGTCAAATAATGGAATCCAAATACCCGACATGGGACATGTTGTCCCCAAACTAGAAGATGATAAAAGTAATGAATTAATACTTCCTAGAATTAACCAAACCGATGGTAGTTTTGAATTCACTATGTATACATCAGATGCCGCCAGATTCATGGAGAAGATAAAGAACAACAAGTCTAGAAAGGATAAAAAAATTGGACAAAGTGATGGGGCTGATGAATTTGATGATGAAGACATTTATAATGATTCAGATGATATCAATTCCGATCTTGACGATGATTTTGAAAGTGATAAAGAAGATGAAGAAGACGGACAGGATGAAGGACAGATCATGCTTTGCTTGTATGATAAAGTTCAAAGGGTTAAAAATAAATGGAAGTCTATTTTAAAAGAAGGAGTAGCAAATATTAATGGAAGAGATTATGTATTCCAGAAATCTACCGGAGAAAGTGAATGGTAAGGAAGAGAGGAAACTGAACCATCGATTGATAAAACATAAACCCCATAAACCGCAGCTAAGTAAGTGTGATTCTCTTGTTGAGAGTCTCTAATTGAAGGAAAATAATATGTGGCTTGTTGGACAGGGACCTCTCGGTTCCATACTTTGACCTTCTTGTGCTGATCCTGATATTTGAATCCAGTTACTTTTGCTGCTATACACATCTTATCTGAATATTGTACTATATATTATTAATATATACCTAGTTATTGGATGCTGGCTCTGGCTCTGGCTCTGGCTCTCTGCCTCTCTGCCTCTCTGGCTCGCTGCCTCTCTGCCTCTCTGCCTCTCTCGTGAATTATGGAGGTAGCTTGTCTCTCCTTTGTCTTCGACGTCAAGTTATGCTCTGACATCGCCTGCTACCACCAGCAACATCGAGCCCATCAAAAGTTAGGTATGTACAAATCCAACACTTCTCTATCTTCATTAGCAACAGGGTTTCCTCCTTCAAATATACATTCAAAGTCAACCAACAAGATACTTAATACTTCCAACGATATGTTCAAAGTAGGAACAAAAACTATGCACACATTACGAAGATTCATTCTATTGGAAGCATTATTGGCAATGATTTGATTCAAGAACTTGAATATAACATAACAAATATTATAATGCATCTCATCTATACTTGAACTGTTAAGATAATCTCTGAAATCAAGTGCTAAAGAAGCCTTGTCGAGTGAATTATCTTTCGTATTAGTTAGTCCTTTCAAATAATTATAACCAGAAGTTCCAAGAATTGGCTCTGGAAGTTCCCTGAGATATGTCTTAAACAATCCCGCAACCGTATGAATATCAACTTGAGTAGGACAATCAAAAAGATCGACATCAAAATTAGAATTGAAAAGTTCCTTGATTTGCCTTATATTTGAAGCTGATCCACTGAGTCTGAAGATACCTTCTTCATATATAGCACCAGTCTTGGTCAAGAAGTCTAAACATCGGAAACAAATACTTGGGATTTGCTTACCTAAATATAAATGATTGGATAATTGGAATGCTTCCTTAATGTCTCTACCGAATATTGATTTCGATATATCAGAATCCAAGTTCATTCTCTCAAGGTACTGTTGCATCGATGTATCAACATTTGGAGTGTTTGGATATGAACTTGACGGTGCGTATGACAATGTTTGAGGATGGGTTGTGGAAAGTAAATTCAGGTCTGATTCGCTGGTATTGGTGATCTCATTTGTGGAGAGTAACGTGCTCGAACTTATAGACGAAGAATCCTGAAGGTTTAGTTTATTTCTGAATGGGAAGAGACTTCGTTTTTTCTGTTTTTTAGCATCCTTCTCCTTCTCCTTCTCCCTTTCCCTTGTATCTTTCTCTTTATCTTTATCTTTATCTTTCATGTTGTCCTTTAGATAGTCTTTAGAGCCTCCGTATGTATCATCCATTGCTATACTTTTATTGTGATCTTGGTCAAGATATGTATTGGATGAGGAGCCATTATGATACATGCTTACTGGAGAATTAACACTACTACTGGAGTTACCATATGTCCTTGAAGAGCTCTCGAGGTCTCCACCGTAACTCTCTGGTTGATAATGACTTTGTAGTTGAATGTCCATCTCAGAAGAATTTGCAGACTCCATTAAATCCGACATACTTCCATTAAATTCAATTAAATGGTCGATCCAATCGTCTCTTTCTTGGTCAGTCTCAGCACAAAAGAAATGTCTTGGTAATGAAGATGATAATTTGGATGTTTTCTGAGATTCAATCAATAAGAACGCATGTCTATAACCCTTTTCATCGGCCACTGACTCTTGTGCCTGTCTTCCAATTTGAGAACCTTTCAATTTCACTTGCTCTAATAAAGCTCCTCCTGGAGATTCATAAATTTCTAGCAGAGGTCCATCGACTTGACACCAACGAATTTTCCAAGAAGTTCCCAATCCTTTATATTTCCTAATTAAGTAGCCTTCCTTTCTTGCTCCACTCCTAAATTCATCTAAGGGATTAATAAAATCAAGCGATAAGTATCGACAAATTCGGAATAAAACCACATGAGGGATATGAGGCATAAGAAACAAAGTATTGAAGTAATTTTGTAATTTGTTTCGACGAGCATCGACTTTGACGGGAGATGTTGAAAGAAATAAATTCTTTTCTGGTAATGAAGGTAACCCAAAATATTCCACTATTGGTCGAATCTCGTTATCGAAAGCTTGTAGTTGTGAATAAGTCTTCCTAACCTTCCACATTTCCTTGTTTGAATCTCGATCTGATATCGAAATGGTTATAATAGGTTCATCGACTTTCTTGGAACTGCTTAGATATATCGTACTGATAACATGGATACTGATGGTTTGGAATTCTTCTGGTTTAATTAAGAGAGTACTCTCATCTTCTATGTGCTTCTTGGAATTCAATACTTGGAAACTTGAATTTGAATCCGTATGATAACCAGGTAATGAATCGACTGAATAAAACGATTTACTTGCTGAAGTAGATTTCACTCCATAATTGTCATAATCTTGCTTAGATGGTGAATTATACTTGAAAGAACCTGCCATAGGGGAAGAAACCAAACTTTTAGAATCTGTATCATCGAGTTGTATATCAATATCATTAACTTTCATACTCAAATTTTGATTTTTAAATGCTTCTGGGGTGTAAGGGACTCGCTTATTATCAGTGAAAGTTGGGTTGGTTTGGTTTATTGGGGTTGTTACATCCACAGGCGATCCTAAGCTTGGATTGGAATTAAATCCAGTGGCTGGCGTTGAAGAGGTAGCCACTACTGCCGGTGTTGTACCATAAGCTGAAGATACTCTTACTGCTCCTTCCAATCCCGCTATGGCTATTGCTCCTCCAATTGCTCCTCCTGATGCTGTCGAAGCACCATTGGGCCATGTACCAACGGG
Source organism: Chernovozyma sophiae-reginae (assembly GCA_030564725.1). Lineage (NCBI taxonomy): Eukaryota > Fungi > Ascomycota > Pichiomycetes > Serinales > Debaryomycetaceae > Chernovozyma > Chernovozyma sophiae-reginae. Next base: position 2,135 of record JAKTYG010000257.1, on the reverse strand, counting down.
AGATTGCAATGACTTGTCTTGATTATTAGTGTGAACACTTCCTGGACTTCCCATTTGATGACCAACTAATTCCGGGTGTTGGTGGTAACTTCGTTGTGGACTTTGTGGTGAATTGTTCTGAAAATTGTGTTGTACATCGTTTTGTTGAGTCGAATTCTGGATGACTCCTTTCTTTATTGATGGTAGCTTGATTCTTGATTTATATGAGGCAAAACTTCCATTACTCTGGTTCTTCTCCGGGTTGACTATTTGATTGTAACTCTTGTTTTGTTCTCCTTGGTCAGAAACCACGCTTTCCTGAGGTTCCAAATTTTCGTCTGAATTGGTGGATATTCCGTGCAAGTACTCGGAAATGGGATCGTCACGATCGTATGTTTGATCGATTTCTGGAGGTTGTGAACCATCACAAGGTGCTACGATGCTATTCTTCTGCTCTCGTTCTCTGGAAACTCTTTCTCGTTCTTCTGCTTCCTTTCTGTCCTGAGCTAACAAAGCTTCAAGTCTTCGGTGACGTTCAATGACCTCATTTTCCTCAGCCAACTTCTCAGCCTCAAGAGCGGCTGTTTCAGCTTCGAGTTTATCTTTAACAAGAAGATCATTTCGTGACTTTTCTTGTTGTAAACGCTCAATTTCGGCACGCTCTCGATCTTTTCGTTCTTGTTCTAACTTCAATTGACTTTGATGAAATTGTTTCAAACGTTGCTTCTCTGCTTGTTCTTGTTTCAAACGCTCGTTCTCAAGTATTTCTCGATCCTTACGTTCCTTTTCGACTCTTTCCTTTTCTGCCTGTTCGAGTCTTTCCCGTTCCAACTTCTCCTGAGCCAAATTTTCTTGTTCCAAGCGTTTTGTCTGCTCTGCTTCTGCTTTCAACTTTTCATTCTCCAAACGTTCTCGTTCTATTCGTCTTTTCTCTTCGTGTTCCTTCTTTTCATTTGCAAGTTTCTCTCTCTCTAAGCGATCACACTCTTCCTTTTCTTGGAATCTTGCCGTTGGATGATTAATTCTAACAGAATTTGAGCGTCTCCTTGAAGATCTTTCAGGAATATCCACTTCATTATCGGAAGTAATTGACGATGTAGAAGGACTGATCTCTTCGGTAGCAAGAGCTGCCGCAGCCGCTGCTAAAGAAGCAGTGGCGGAGGATAAATGAACTCCACCCTGGGGATCCAATATATGTCTCCTGTTCTTATTATTTTCAGTAGGAGGCGACAAAACTGGAGATGTATATGGAGACTGATTGGGTTGGGTTGGGGTTGGGGTTGGAGTTGAATGGTGAGCAGTTTGAACCGCCAGTCTTTCAGAAACTTCTGAAGCAAGACCGTTCTTGTGGCCCTCCTTATTGACTTCCTTATTGCATACATTTACATTAGCAGTCTCACTTTTCGTCACACCCTTATTGGCAACTTCCTTCCGTAAAAACCCCAATTTGAGGCTCTCGTCAGCCGGCTCTATGTCGTTAGCTCTTAATTGGCTCGTCAACGCGTCAATTATTTGCCGTTGTTTCTTCACCGTTGCCTGAAGCTCCTGGTTCTCGAACGACAATTGTTCAATAAATTCGAGATCTGAAAGTGTAGATCTATCGAATTTGGGATGAGATGGAGCATAGTCTGTAAGTGGTGGTCGGCGTTTTGGTGTGTTGTTACGGTTTTGTACGGTCTCCCTTAGTTGGGAATCTGATCGTTGTATGGTGGACAAGTTAGCTTGGGAGCCACTCATGATTCCAATTGATTTCTTTCACCTATCAGAGTTACCGTCAATCGGAAATTCAAAATGATCAATTCGTCCTTAATGATATCCTCAACTCTATCAAAGTCCGATGTCCCTACCTAAAGCTATCCAAGATGTGTTAGCCTTGCATCAAAAACTGTTCACGTTCCAGAATTGAACCCAGAATTGAACACCTGCACAAACTTTGGACGACCTGCATATACTTCCCTTGGGGTTTCTTGTTCTGGAAACTTGAGAGTATTAGCAAGAGGGGGTGTAGGGATGGACGGCGATCTGAATCTGGAGCTGGCAAAAGACTTGAAACGGTCTGGATGGAGTTGATGGAGTTGATGGAGCTGGATAAGGACAAGATATGGGTTTAAACCATGAGGGTGGATTCGATGGGAAAAGGGAAATAGAGAGTGGGG
>JAKTYG010000256.1:0-15984 GCA_030564725.1 Chernovozyma sophiae-reginae | reverse complement strand
CGAGCTAGACTCCACGTAGTGGCTCTCCGCGAGCAGCGGCCAGCGGAGCGTCAAGATCCCCTTGATATTGAAGCTGTGGGAAGTTCACAACCCTCCCTCGCTGGACCATCTTAGCGGGCAGAGCGAAGAGCGACGCGGATAAAAAAAAAAAAAAAAAAAAGAAGAAAAAAATCAATCACGTGATGTAAACACTACGATGAGAGCTCACAACCTGACCATTGCTAGTGAGCCACAAAGAAAACTTCAAAGATTGCAACTGATGTTCCCTAGTGATTTGGGCCAAGCTTTGTCTCTTAGTGGCGACTGTTGTAGATTTGTGTGATCTGTGTGATCAATTGGATTTGCAAATGACCTCCTCGCGTTTGCCAGTCGCTACCAGCAGCGGTGGAAAGAGTCTCAATGGGACGGAGACAGACTTCGATCTCTGGATCAGAATGGCTACAGATAACAAGATCAATGCTAAGAATTCGTGGAATTTTGCATTGATCGACTACTTTCAAGACTTAACAATACTAAGGGAAGGAGATGGAATTAATTTTCTGAAAGCTTCTGCAACTTTGGACTGCTGTGTAAAGATTTACTCGTCACGAGTTGATTCAGCTGCCTCAGAGACTGGACTACTTCTTAGTGGTTTGGCGACGTCACAAAGGAGACAAATAGGAGCTACTGAAAAGGAAGATGATGTAGAAGATCACCATGAAGAGGTGGATAGTAGTAGAGAAGAAATAGGAGACCAGTTCAACTTTCTTTCACGAGCTCAAGTGGAGCGAAGGAGATTGAACAAGCATAAGAGTTCTGTAAGAGGTAGCTCATTGGTGGACTCGTTTGAGAAGCTCCAAGTGGGTCAGGTTGAATGTGAATTGGCAGTGGATCCTTTGTTTAGGGAGACTTTGGCTGCATTTGACGAAGGAGGTGCTCGTAGTTTGCTTCTAAACACGTTGAGGATTTCTTCGAGCGGACGAGTAGTTTTTGACACTGGGGGAAGTGATGGAGCCCATGGCGAAGCACATGGTGAAGCACATGGTGAAGTCCACGATTGTTATACAGAGATAGATCACAGAACGAACCACGAACCTCAGAACGAACTGCTGGTTGAATCTAACGTGCTCCAGACAGACATTGGCATTGATGTTCGGTCGCTAGGACGACGGTTCGTCCCCGAAGACCTTACGGCGTATCTGGTCTGTTCAGTAATGGGCGAGATTGAGGCCCTTGCACAGCATGGGAAGGATAGTCAATTTTTAAGCAAAGTAGCCCGAGATACCCTGGTGGATGGTGGTCGGATGGGGACGATGTTCTTTGATGCTGACGATGCTGGCGATGATGGCGATGGTGGCGATGATGGCGACGATGTTGACGATGAAGGAAATCTCAACGAGCGTTCAATTAACGTGACACTCCAACAACTCTTTGACGAGTCCAGAGCTCATATGGAAGATAAGACAATTGCAGAGGAGATATCAGACGTACCAGACTACGATTTGCTTGCATACTTTGATCTCACCATGAAACACCGATGGAACTCCGGCCACGAGCATTGGAAGATCCGGAACCTCAAGTCTAGCTCTCATTACAGAACGAATGAACGAACAAGAACAGAGCGGACAGCTCTCGCTAAGTCGGACTACATTAACTTCATGGATGAAGATGGAGTGGGAGAGGAAGAACTCTTCCAAGATTCGATCTATACTTATCTTCCAAAGCTGCAATGGCATGGCAATCAGGAAAATAAGAGGAAACACAAATTGCCCAACGATATTCAATACACTTCGAAACGGTTGATTCGACTCTTCATCAAGCCTCTGGTGATACTCCGAACGTTTAACAAGCGCAAACGGACCCTGATTACACCCCAAGGACTTACAGATGATTTCACTCCAGGGTTGGCAGACGAGCAGTTCTGGTCCCAGAAATACAAAGAGAACGAACGAATGGACGAAATCATCAAGGAGGACTTGATGGAGCTACATGCTTCATACGACCAATCGTTTTTCCAAGATGAAATGGTTGATGATGATGATGGAGAAGAGTACGTCAATCCTATGGGCAACAACATCGACGACGCTGGCCATGGACCGCTGTTGATGAAGTATAACCTAAAGCCCACATACATCAACTTCTCTCGTGTGGCCAAACGGGTTGACGTGAAGGTCCTAAAGGACAACTTGTGGCAGTGTTTGAGTGCTGACCTGGTGCCAGAGGACGTACAAGCAGAGTTAGAGAGAAATGACTCCGCAAGGGACGGACACGGACCTCCAGGACCAGAAACACTATCCGAAGCAGAACTTCACCTTTCCTTACCCCATGTGCAATCTTCCGGTGCCGCCACCAGCTCCAACATCAAACGATTCAGTACCACTGTCAAGCAACTCATCACAAAATATACTCCTGAAGAGCAAACGAACTTGTCTACAAGTTTCTGCTTCATTTGCTTGCTACATTTGGCCAATGAACACCAGTTGGATCTACAGAGTGATAACGACAACAGGGATCTAAGAATTCTCGTATAAATAAGTGGACAAATAGTACAGCCAGCGACAGCTGGATCATATAGCATAACAAAAGTACTGGTGCAAAGATAGATGACAAAGCACCAGGATGGAATGAGCACCAGGATGTAATAAGCACCAGGATGGAATAAGCAATCAATGCAGAATGAATAGGAGGAGGAGGAGGAGGAGCACTCTCTGGGAACTCGTTCCAGACTTCCAGACCCCAATTCAAGTGCAGAGTGTTGAGAACAACACGTACACTCTGGCCCAGAGCCTCCAGGTTGGGAAAATATGATGACAGATACGTTACCATTTGATTACCGCTCCCTGGGGACTGTTTCAAGCGGTGCCTGGGTGTGTGTGCGATGTATGGGGGTGTCTATCCACGCTGCCTGGGATCTCTCCGGTGTCTGGGGGTGTCTGGAATCTCTCCGGTGTCTGCTGTTCCTAGACGAGTACATCTCTGGTGGGAGTCGGGAACCACTCTCGCAGTCAAACATTGTCAAGCAACCAGATGATGTCAATTTGCTTAGAAAGTGCACTTTCGGCCATTAGCATGAACGAGGGAACTAGTCAGCCTTATCGGACATCACCTGCTTCACAGGCTCAGTGTCGTTCACATACAACTTATGCTCTTGTATATATCTTATAACAGAATTCGGTAGCAAGTATTGCACCGACATGCCTCTTCTTATGAACAATCTGATCTTTGTAGAAGAGATATCGTTATAGATAAGTTGTTTAATAACCAACACATTCCTTCTATGCTCATACATTATATCATGAGATAACAAAAAGCTTCGAACGTCTGCTCCTGTGCGTTCTACAATAAGACAACCGTATTTTCCCAAGATATGATGCAAATCTTGATCTGCCCATACGTCAGGTTCTCCCATGGATTCAATAAGATCTCCTCCAGCCAATAACATGATCTTGACACCTCGTTTTTCTCCCGTAGATGTCATGATACCACCCTTTTTGATGTTGATTTCTTCATTGAAATGGTCTAAAACCAATGCAGTACGAGTGTATCTTGGTTGAAGCGATTCCCAAGCATCAACCATTAACCACGATGAAGTTCTTTCACATGCCAATTCACACATGCGGACTCGATCATGGGCTGGGGCCAATCCTTGTTTCTTATAGTTGGAACTAACTGGAGAATAATAACCCCCAATGACTTCGAATCTGGTTTGCTCAGTTATGGCATCAAGAGCCATTTCAAACATTCTCAAATGAAGATAAGTAACTGGAGAAAAAGATCCACATGCTACAATCACCAACGGATACTTGCTGTGATCGGATAAGGTAGTGGCAAGTCTATGGGTGGGGAATTCATAATCGATCAAATTTTTGGCTTGTCTTTCAATGCCATGGGGTACTTCTTCCAAGTCAGCGATTTGAGAAGATTTGACTTTGATGGTTGGGGGCATAATTGGCATTTCAACTGGCGGTTTTTCTTCATCAGAAGAAGAATTCAACAAATCGGTGTGTCTCCTAGGGATTTTCGACCTATAGAGAGGTTCATTGGGATTATTAGGATCATCTAAGACGATCTTGGTACCCATATTGGTGTGGGAAGAATTATGGTGATGGCTACCACGAGAGCCAGAACCATTGTTGGAGCTCTTATTGGAGCCTCCAGCACCGAAAGCATTCTTCAAACTTATCTTATTATTACCAGAACAACCAGATAAGGAGCTGGACGATTTGGAAGGATGAGGAGACGGAGCATCGATCATACTGCCCATATCGGCAAGCACGTACGGCTGGATTGGGGCGTTGTGAGGAATCTCCGAAGAAGGAGCCGTTGGCTCTATATTTCTGTTTAGAGACGGAGGAGTGAAGTGGGGGTCGTTAGTTGGATCCATTTAGAACTGGGCAAGATTAGAAATTTTTTTTTTTTTTCTTGGGCAAGTCAGAATAGTTCTGGAGGGAGGTGAAGGAGGAGGAGGAGGAGGAAGGGGGGGGACTGTTGGTCAAGAAAGCTCCCGAGAAATCGAGTAGAACCAAAATGGAAGTGTACTTGAGTTTTGCAAGCGACTAGAATAGCCAATGACTTGGAAGTTGTTCCTAAAGATATGAATAATTCTTAAAAGAACTAGACTGATGTTTGACTCAGATGACTAATTTTCGTGAAAATTGCACCTGAAGATGCGATTTCAGCGGGCGACTGACTTACGGATTGCGCGCGAAAGATGCGAAACCTCGGAGCGAGCTAGGCAATCAATCAGGACAGTCAAAAGGGAAACTAGGCACCAAAAACAAGAACCAAAAGCTCGTAGTGGCAAACGCAAATACCAACAAAGCAAGCACTTGGTGAGGGCCAAAGCTCCAAAGCTACCAGGAGGTCAGTAAGAGGTCAATAGAAGACTAGTAGAAGACCAGTAGAATATCAGTAGGAGATCAGAGGGAGATCTATAAGAGGTCAGTAGGAGACCAGTAGCAGATCAGTAGCAGATCAGTAGTAGAACAACAGGAGACCAACAGGCGGTGAAACGAACAAGTAGCGGGTCCAGTTAGCGGCGCGCAAGGGAAGCAGTAAGCGCAAAGGAAGCTGTAAGATCAGATAAAAACCAACAAACACCACCAACAAAGACTAGTTGTAGTAATTCCTGTTCAATCTCGTGCAATTGTGTAGCAACCACCAGCACAAAGTAAACCAATAAAGTCAGAAGATGTCAAAGTTCGCAACAACGTCTTCTAGCGAAAGCCTACGGTCTTTATAGCAACCTGCGGATCGGCTGTTGTGGCAGACTGGTGGGGGAGGCGCTAGGACGATTTCGCAAGAAAAATAAAAAATAAAAAATTGAAAAATTGAGAACTTAGCGACAGGGCGCCAGACAAGACAACAGTGACTAACAGAGAATGAAGTAGACAGAGGACAAGGACAACTTTAAAACTTTAAATTACCAACTTTATCCGGACTAGCTGTTAATGTCCGAGTAATTATCGCACCCCTGAATATCCCAATTTATTTTTGGGGCTAAACTCCCATAGATCAATGGACGTTACTCCATCAAACTCAGAGCCGTCTTTCGCTATTAAGCCATGCTCTCTATTCCTCCCCCCCTAAAGCGATGGCCATCCACCAGAATTGGCGCGCAAAAATTTCTCAACCTGAGGAGGAGCACTAGGTTGGAGACTCGGAGTTTCAACCGCCGGACAACGTCAATGAGGGGTCAGACGAGGGACAGAGTGCTAAAGTCCTTTTTTTCAAATTCGCGATTGATGATTTCCTCATCCTTTGTCCCGTTCATACTATCCCGTACATACTATCCTATACATACCATCTCGTTCAATTGAAGGTAACAGAAGGTGAACCCCGCGATAGAATGTTATTCACAATGTGCTGTGAGCGAGGAGATAAATCATATTCCCGTCAAGGAACTGCCCTCGTAAAAGGCCCTAACAGAGCGACTGGGACTACAGGCTGCCGACTCACTATTTTTTCTAACTTGTTCGCGCGCTAAATTTAGGGGAGTCTCGACGCTCCGCTGGCCGCTGCTCGCGGAGAGCCACTAGGTGGAGTCTGGCTCGCTACGCTCGAGTTCTGGCGATTCCCGAAGGGAACAGCTCTCCGCAGGAGTCTCCATGAAATGGCCCGAGCGGAGCGGTAGTGGACTGTTCTCAGCATTCTCCGTCGGAACCTTCCGCTGACACTCAAGTCTGACCCTCGGATTGACTCGCAAAGAAAAAAAAATTGACGTCACAGACAGGATTCGAACCTGCGCAGGCATAACCCAACGCCTAAGCTGCTAGAATAGCAGGGCGTCGCCTTAACCACTCGGCCACTGGGACAATCTATAGCAAAGTAGGCAGAGACGCTGAGCTATATCTTTTAAGTGGCTCATCTCCATTCCAAACCTTTAATGCCCGATTTTAATACCAGATTTGAAGAAAACAGAAGTAAGCGTTTGGTTGAGTCAAGCCTAGTAATATTATCCAACCCGTGGGTCTGAAAGAATACTCCGTCTCTCATGTTGGACCACCTGAAACCATTGGATTCTGTTGGAGACTTCTCACACGAGCGCTCACTCCGAATTGCTCCCATGGTCTCCGCTTACGGAAAGAGCCCCTAATGAGTGCCTGGCTCGCTTTGCTCAACCTCAGACTTTCCCGCAGGGAACAACCCTCCATGGGATTCTCCACCAAATGGACCGAGCGGAGTGGCAATGGAATAACCACTTGGATGTAAGCTTACAACCTGCGCTTGGGAGAACTATGATGCTCGACTTGCCCTTGCTGATCAAGAGTTAATGGATGAGACATTACTCGCTTCTCTCAACTTCTGAGTTTTCCCATAAGAGCTGTGTCCTGACGGTCGCTGTTCGCTGCTCGCAGCTCGGTATTCCTTACAGACCCTCGCCCAACGTGGCCCTGTGCACTCCATAATCTTACAAAAACTGAGCAACCCATACACCTGCATATAACAATCAAAGTTGGTCCTTCAAGACATCGAATTTCCAACTTACCATTTGTTCCTTGCAATCTCCAAGAGGACACTACTTCAGCTCGCCATCTCCATCGACTTAGCAACAGATAAAGTTGCCCAGGGTAAACCTTCCGTTCAACTCAACATACATTTCTATCGAGACTCTGGAAAATTCCAAATTCAATACCAATTTAAAGTTCTGCATACAGCTCATTATGACTTCCAAGCCAATCCGTCCTGCTAAGAGACTCGTGGAGACGGCCGGAAAGTGTTCAGTTCAAGGGGCTGCTTATGGTAAATGTGTGTTAGATAATTACAGCACGTTGGCCCACAATACTTGTCAGAAAGAATTCATTGCTTTCAAACTGTGTGTGGAGCTTAACTCTAAACGATGATTAATGAACTCTGCACCTGAGTGTATATAGGGACCAAGTACCAACTAATAATAGCAATGCACTAATGACTGGGTCATCTTTGTAGAAATATAAGGACCAAAACTGTTTGTTTGAGACAGTTGTAGTGATATTATTCCTTAAAATTGGAATTTCTAGCGGTGGTAGTACCTTCCAGAAGAAGTGAAGAAGATTGATGATCTAAGGAACATTCAGGATCCCCCTTTAGGAATCCCCAGGGAGGACTCAGCGCGAGTTAGGGATGAAAGCTTGAAAACTTTGACGCGGTTGCTCGCTAAATTAGCGATCAGCCAGAAAATTTCACCAATTGTGCGAACTCTGCGAGGGGGGGTGGGAATGAAGAAAATGAAGAATGCAGCGAGACAAACGCTAAATAGGCAGAGCTCACACAGAAGGCACCTCCTTCAAGTTACGATTGTATCGAGCCAGAAGTTATCTTTTTGGAGGGATAAATATGAATTGTAGTTTGGAGGGTTGATAATAGAGTGCGTTTCCTCTTCATTCTTCTAACCTCTAACGGACGATTGTGGTGAAAAAAAATGGTCTTGATTCTCCCCAGGCTCTTCTTGCGCTGGGCCATCGCGCGCAACCCGCTCGATTTCGCAACCGTTTCTCTGATCCATGAACTCTCAAGAACTGAACATGAATGAAGAAGAATGCAATAAAACAAGATAATAAAACATACCAGCTTGGTATTGTGATTTTCAGCTTCACATTGATACAATTTATATACATCTTTCTTTCTGATCTGACCCCCCTAAACTACCTCAGTTAACAATACTGCATATAACCTATTGGTTTATCTTGTCTGAGATGAAGATCTCTTATGCTCTTGGCAGGATTTAGGGGGGACTATCAACGTAACCACCTCTTAGCGAAGATCTCCCAACGACTCTCCTACCGCCCCCCCTCCCCCCTGCCCCCATAGATGGCAATATGGCTCACTATTCAGGTGAACAATTGGGACAGTTCCCCCTGTCGGTAGAAAACAATTGCATAATTCCCCTCAAAGTGGGGTTCTTGTTGCAAGAAGAACTTTCCTGTATGCAACCTTTGGCATGTGCGGAGGAAGTCATTCTTGCGTTTGTGAAATTGGCAACCGAATCAAACACAAGTTTCTTCTTTGATTTGAAAGATTAAAGAACGAATTTGAAGGTCAAGAATCAAATATCTGAGTCCAAAAAGTTGTCAACAGTGTTAATACAGACTTTTCTGTTCGAATTAATCTTTTTTTGGAAACATTTGCGTTTCAGGAATCCTATTTATTGAGTCTCTTCAGTTTTTGTGGGGGAATCAGTAGAAACTGAAGTACTTACAGTGACAGGACTTTAAGTTACCGAATAAATTGGGTAAAGCAGATTTAAAGCTCGGGATAATATTGGAATCTTCTGCCGATTTTTCTGGTATAATATCAAGAGGTACCAGACAGCAACTGGATAGTAACGAAACTTTTTGATATAAAGTGCCACCAAAGATATTCTACAATTTGTACTGAGAGACGTCCTAGTTACATAACTTGAGAGACACCACTTGAATACAACGCCCACATATACACAAAGTATAGTTGAAGGATAACTTTTGACATTTCAGGAAGTGTTGGAGCTCTAACAAACAACAGACTCTCAGATCAAAAGTTGAACAACCTGCTCAACTGCTCGTAGAAGCGCAAGATCATTCAGCAGGGGGAAAAGTACTCGGTCAGTTGTGAACAATTTTGCAAATTGACAGCTAGACTGCCATACTAAACTATAGAAGAACATCTATACAAATTCAGTCACTATCATACGAAAGCACTTCATATACAAACTTTATACACGACACGATGGTCGCCTTTTCAAAATTAGCTTTCAAATATGAAAAGCTCAGAAACATTCTCCTTATACTTCAAGACTTCGTATTGGCATACAAGGAGAATAGGTTCAAGATAAACTATCAACTGAGACCTGTATACCTATTTATTGGTACTATAGTCTCAACTGCTGGACTTGGACTTCTTTTCTCACTTCGAAGTATCTTGTTGCAAGTACAAGACTACAGAAACCAAAAAAAACGCCCGGCCTTAATTCGTCAATCTTCCACAATCCTTAAAAATGGTTCTAGAGAGTTCTATGTACCCAAACCAAATGGTAAAACTTCCCGAGTCATAATCCCAAAACCAAATCTTGACAAATATGCTGCAGATAAGTATCTCTATAAGAATTTCTATATCAACCAAAACTTCAAGCAGCAGAATAGTTTACTAAATTCAAGGTTTCTTAGTCAATTAGCAATAATTTGGAGGATCTTGATTCCGAAATTTTACTCTAAAAACACTTACTTATTACTTTCCCAGTGTTTTTTCTTGATTTTAAGAACTTGGTTATCACTTTTGATTGCTAAATTAGATGGTCAAATCGTTAAGAATTTGATTGGTGGTAATGGGAAGAAATTTGCACGAGATTTGATCTACTGGCTTTTGATAGCATTTCCTGCCTCTTATACCAATGCTGCAATTAAATATTTGACTAACCGGTTAAGTCTCAGTTTCAGAACTAATTTAACCAGATACATTCACGATATATACTTGGATAAAGTCATGACTTATTATAAAATTTCTTTACTCAATAGCGATATTGAGAATATTGATCAATATATCACCAATGATGTTTCCAAATTCTGTGACTCAATCTGTGGACTTTTTTCAAGTATGGGTAAACCTTTTATTGATCTTGTGTTTTTTGCTGTTTATTTGAGAGATAATCTTGGTACTGGAGCAATTGCAGGTATCTTTGCCAATTACTTCTTGACAGCTTGGTTACTTAAGAGAAATACTCCTGCATTCGGGAAACTATCATCACGTAGAACAGGTTTAGAAGGTCAATATTATAACGAAAACTTAAATTTGATTACCAATTGTGAAGAAATTGGGTTTTATAAAGGCTCTGTCATTGAAAAGCTGAAATTGTCCCAAACATTCAATAAACTTATGAGTCATATAAATAAGGAGATCAACATCACTTTTGGATATTCTGTTCTTGAGGATTATGTATTGAAGTATACCTGGTCTGCTTGGGGATATATTTTTGCAGGATTACCAGTGTTTTTAGATGATTTATGGCCAGCAAAAAATGGCAACGTCGTCCAAAACGACCAAGTTGTTAACGAAAAACAGAATATGAGACAATTCATAATTAACAAACGTCTTATGTTGAGTATGGCAGATGCAGGTTCCAGGTTGATGTATTCAATTAAAGATATCTCTGAATTAACCGGTTACACTGATAGGGTATTTTCTTTACTCACCAGACTTCATCAAGTTCATTCTCCAACTTTCAGTTATGGAAGTAAATTAGGTCCTAATGATATTCATGGTACCATTCAAAAGAATTATTCAAATGGGTTAAGATTCGAGAAGATACCTGTAATAATTCCATCGTCTGAAGGTTCAGAAAATCCTCCATTGATTGCTAATTTGAATTTTCAAATCACTCATGGACAAAACTTATTGATTTTGGGATCAAATGGATGTGGAAAGACTTCAATTGCACGGATAATTGCTGGTTTATGGCCATTATATAGTGGGTTATTATCAAAACCAAATGATGATGATATATTCTATCTTCCTCAGAAGACATATTTCACCAATGGGAATCTTAGAGATCAAATTATTTATCCTCACAGTTATGGTGAAATGCTAGAAATGGGTTATGATGATGATCATTTGTATCATATCCTTCGCGAAGTTAAGCTTGAGTATATCTTAAGAAGAGAAGGAAATTTCAATGTGAAAAAGGATTGGAAGGATGTGTTCAGTGGAGGAGAGAAGCAAAGAATGAGTATAGCGAGGGTTTTATTCAAGAATCCAAAATTTGTGATTTTGGACGAGTCCACCAACGCTGTGTCTACCGATGTTGAAGATTACTTATTCGAATTGTTACAGAAGAAGAAAAATCTTACCTTCATCACATTTTCACACAGACCCCTTTTGATGAAGTATCACGATTTTGTATTAGAGATCAAGAATGATCACGGTGATCCAGAGAATTGGGAGTTCCATGATTTGACATTGGAAGAGAACCTTCAAAGTATCGATAATGAAATCAAAGATATTGAAGAAAAGTTGGCTAAAGTAGAGCAATGGGAAAAAAGGAAGCTGGAGATTGAGGAGTACTTGGATGGAAAGACTTAGAGAGGGAGAGAGAGGGAGAGGGAGAGGGAGATTGGAACAAAAATGTTAGCTGAATCACTTCCCAGAGACGTCGTGATACGAGATGGGGCCAAGTAAAACATTGATGCGAGGTTGCCGTTAACACTGCTGTTCTTTTCCTAATGCCTGTCAACACTTTCCTAATACCTTCCAATGCTTTCCTATCTGTCAACACTTTCATTGTGCTATCTTACATTTGATGATTGTTAAATTGTAGAATAGAGAGAATATATATGGAGGAAGTTAGAACGTCGACAAAGAGTGATCCTCATTTAGGTGCACCACCGTAAACAGGCAGAAGTGCCCTGCTCCCCCCTCTCCACAGTGAAGGGGAGAGAGTAATAGAAACACTTGACTTAGTAATGTCTCACTCTCACCACCACTAATCTGGCAATAACTCAAGGGGAGTAATTACAGAAACCCAACTGACTCAACTGACTCAGCTGACTCAGCTGACTCAGCTGTATCGACTGTATCGACAGTATCGACAGTTCCAACAGTACCAACAGTACCAAAAGTACCAACAGTAAACTGTGGCCCCCACCTCTCACTTACCTATCGATCTGTCCGACCAGTGAATCGAACTTGCTCTCATTAGCTCTCCATTCCTGCATCCGTTCCAACCACAAATGCACCGCGTTCTGTTTCTTTGTCGCAAACACAAAAAAATACAAACAGGCAGCCAAAGGCTCTCCAGTTCTGTTTTCTTTTCTTGTAGACCATTGAAAGATGTCAGTTGAAAACGCCGAAACAGCGGTCCCAGAGATCCAGATCCAGATTTCTAGCCCTCATGATGGAACCACCACCACTGATGCAGCTGCTAACAGACGGAAGTATTTTGTGGAAGAAAGACCAGATCAGGTTCATTTGAATGAAATTGAAACCGCAAAGAGATTTAAATATTTATTAGGACTCACCGATTTGTTTAAACATTTCATAAATTCCCGAGCTGAAAGTGATGAGAAACTCAAGGTGTTATTACAGACCATAGACGATGAAGAAACGAAAGAAAAAGCAACCATTGATGCGCTAAAGAGACGTAAGACTGAAAAAGAGGAAGATGAAGAATTGCTCAATGATGAAAGAGAAGATGACAATGGGATTTTTGAATTCACCGAGAGTCCAGGATATGTTCAAGGAGGAGAATTGAGACCATATCAGATTCAAGGACTCAATTGGTTGATTTCTCTATATGAAAACAACTTGTCTGGAATCTTGGCTGATGAAATGGGTCTAGGAAAGACTTTACAAACGATAGCCTTTTTAGGATATTTGAGATATTTTAAGGAGATCAATGGACCTCATCTTGTAGTTGTGCCGAAAAGTACTTTGGACAATTGGGCTCGTGAATTTGCCAAGTGGACCCCGGAAGTTCGAGTGTTGGTGTTGCAAGGGGATAAAGAACAAAGATTGAATTTAATTAATCAACGATTAATACCCTGTGATTTCGATGTGGTGATCTCAACTTATGAAATTGTGATAAGAGAAAAGCTGTCTCTCAAGAAGTTTCAATGGGAATACATTGTGATTGATGAAGCTCATAGGATCAAGAATGAAGAATCGTTATTATCTCAAATCATTAGAATGTTCCATTCCAAGAACCGGTTGTTGATTACAGGAACTCCATTACAGAACAATCTTCATGAATTATGGGCTCTCCTCAACTTTATATTACCTGATATCTTCTCTCAACTGGAGTCTTTCGATGATTGGTTCGCCAACAGTGAAGAGGCTAACATTATTCAACAGCTTCATAAAGTATTGAAACCATTCTTGTTGCGTAGGATCAAGAATGATGTTGAAAAATCATTGTTACCTAAACAGGAACTCAATGTCTATATAAGAATGTCAGACATGCAGAAGAAATGGTACCAGAAGATTCTAGAAAAAGATATTGATGCTATCAATGGAGCAAATGGTAAGAAAGAATCAAAGACAAGACTACTTAATATAGTGATGCAATTGAGAAAATGTTGCAACCATCCTTATCTATTTGAAGGAGCTGAACCTGGTCCTCCTTATACAACCGATGAACATCTTGTGTATAACTCGCAAAAAATGCTTATCTTGGATAATTTATTGAGAAAATTTCAACGTGAAGGTTCTCGGGTGCTTATATTCTCTCAAATGAGTAGAATGTTGGATATATTAGAAGATTATTGTATTTTCAGAAGTTATGAATATTGTCGTATCGATGGACAAACAGATCATTCTGACAGAATCAATGCTATAGATGAATATAACAGTCCAGGGTCAGAGAAATTTGTGTTTTTATTAACTACAAGAGCTGGAGGTTTAGGAATCAATTTAACCTCGGCTGATATAGTGATTTTATTTGACAGTGATTGGAATCCTCAAGCTGATTTACAAGCAATGGATAGAGCTCATAGAATAGGGCAAACGAAGCAAGTGAAGGTATTTAGATTCATCACAGAAAATGCCATCGAAGAGAAAGTTTTAGAGAGAGCCACTCAAAAGTTAAGACTTGATCAATTAGTTATACAACAGGGAAGGAATACTGGTGGTTTGACTAACAACAAGCAGCAAGCAATCAACAACAAAGATGAGTTATTGAATATGATTCAATTCGGAGCTTCTGATATCTTTAAAGATGATCCGTCTAACACCAATGGCTCCAATGACAAAGATTTAGATCTTGATATCGATTCGATTTTGAAGGCATCTGAAGATAAAACGAAGCAATTGAATCAAAAGTATTCGAAATTAGATTTAAGTGCCCTCCAGAACTTCTCCAACGATGAATCTGTGTACGAGTGGAATGGAGAAAACTTTAAAAAGAAGGAACCAACTTCCATAACAAATATAGGACATGCATGGATTAATCCAGGTAAAAGAGAGAGGAAGGAGAACTATTCCATTGATATGTATTATAAAGATGTATTGAATACCGGAGGTAGGACTCTGGGTTCTACTACAAAATCTGGACCCAAACCTCCGAAGCAATTGAACTTATTTGATCATCAATTTTATTCCACCAAATTGTTTGAGCTTTATGAATTAGAGAAGAACTATTATAAGAAGCTCATCAACTATAAGGTACCATTGAAATCAGGAAGCCCAAAGACTCTCAATGAAAGAACTTTTGAACAAAAAATTGAGCAAGAAGAAATCGATAATTCTAGACCAATTACTAATGAAGAGAAACAACTCAAAGAAGAATTACTACAGGAGGGATTTTCGAACTGGAATAGAAGGGATTTCACCCACTTTATACAAGTGTGTGCCAAATATGGACGCAATTCAATCGAAGCAATTGCATCAGAATTTGAAGACAAATCGTTTCAAGAAGTCAGGGACTACGCCAAGGCATTTTGGAAGAATTATCAACAGATCGAAGGGTTTGAGAGGTATATTAACCAAATTGAACAAGGTGAAGATAAGATCCGCAAATTGAAAATTCAAAAGGAATCTCTTCGTAGAAAGTTGGCTCAATATAAGTACCCCTTACAGGAGTTAGTATTGAAACATCCACCTGCTACAACGAACAAGAGAGTCTTTTCTGAAGAAGAAGACCGATTCCTATTGGTTCAATTATATCGATACGGATTAGATCGTCCTGATGTATATGAGAGAATTAAAGATGCAATTAGAGATTCGAAATTATTCAAATTTGATTTCTTCTACCAATCCAGAAACTCTGGAGAGTTAAGTAGACGATGCACTACGTTGTTGTCCTGTATAATGAAAGAATTCAACCCTGAATTGAGCAAGAAGAGAAAGGAAGAAGCTGAGAACTCGGGATTCAAGAAGAAGAAGAAACTTTAAGAAGTCTAAGGAATCCAGACCCAACCCTACAAGTTGATGCAACGCCCCGCCGAAGTCACTTGAGAGTACTAGGGGACTTAAAGATTGCACGCTAAAATGTCCAACAATCTACTTTCGACCCTGAGAGTAGCTCCCTAGAGGAGGTAGATCGTTTTCCTAGCGGTGCACGAGGGATCAGTTTGATCGCTCCTGGAGCTTTTAGAGGAGTCCAGCTCGTTAAGTTTGATGGGATTGTTGCTGGACTATTGTTGACTGAAAAATCATAAGACGGTATTGTTCAAAGAATAATATATACATTAATTGTTAATTATACAAAAATACTACACAAGAATAGAACAGGAATACAGCAGCATTAGCAGTGAAAGATGAAGAATCTGCAAATAGCTAGCAAGATACACCACCAGTGAATATTTTTGCCGATTGTAGTTGGCTCTTAGTCACTAACAGAGAGTGACTTAGTCTCAGCTCAGTATCTGTTGAACAGTAGTCTGTCAGCAAGAGCAGAATAACCCAAATCTTGCCAGTCCAGGGACGTACCATGATGACGATAGACTGTAAAGGAAGTCTGAGATAGCGGTGACCGATGCGACCACTTCGTGAAACATTCCTACCACAAGTCTCGACGCTCCGCTGGCCGCTGCTCGCGGAGAGCCACTACGTGGAGTCTGGCTC